>JAVGWX010000019.1:1415652-1518152 GCA_036924085.1 Ariolimax columbianus | reverse complement strand
CACCCCTCTCAAGGAGGACCTGCCTCACCACTCTGAAGGAGGACCTGCCTCACCCTTCTCAAGGAGGACCTGTCTCACCCCTCTCAAGGAGGACCTGTCTCACGCTTCTCAGGGAGGACCTTTTGCCGCTCTTAAGGAAGTCCTCTCTGACCCCCCCTCAACGTTGTCTCCATAAGGGGAACCCCTGTAACCAGCCACCCACAAGATATCAAGAGCTCACTTATCTCAAAAGGAGGAGTTTTCAAAAGCAGCAACTACAACCATCACCAACAGAAACAACTACAACCACCACCAACAGCAACAAGTACAACCACAACCAACAGCAACAACTACAACCACCACCAAAAGCAACGACTACAACCACTAAAAGCAGCAACAAGTCCAACCACCATCAACAACATCAGCTACCACCAATAAAAACAAAAGTAGCAATAACCAATGACACTACCCCTAACAACACCACCACCACCAACAACATTATCACAACCACCAACAACATTACCGCCAACAACAACAAGCTACCCCACCCCCCCAAAACAAAATCACGAACAATAACAAACACAACCCCCAACAACACCACCATAATAACAACACCCTAACAACATCACCACCATAACAACAACACCACCCTAACAACAACACCACCCTAACAACAACACAAACCTAACAACAACACCACCCTAATAAAAAAAACAACAACCTAAATAAAAACACCACCCTATTAACAACACAACAATAAAAACAACAACACCACCCTAACAACAACACCACCCTAACCACAACACCACCCTAACAACAACACCACCCTAACAACATCACCACCCTAAAAACAACACCACCCTTACAATAACACAAACCTAACAACATCAACACCACTCTAAAAACAAGAACATCATCCTAACAACAACACCACCCTAACCACAACACCACCCTAACAACAAAACCACCCTAACAACAACACCACCCTAATAACAACAACAACAACACCCTAACAATAACAACAACAACAACACCCTAACAACAACAACAACAACATCCTAACAACACCTTAACAACAACAAAACCACCCTAACAACAACACCACCCTAATAACAACAACAACAACACCCTAACAACAACACCACCCTAACAACAACACCACCCTAACAATACCACTCTAACAACAACACCCTAACAAAAACAAAACCCTAACAACAACACCACCCTAATAACAACACCACCCTAATAACAACACCACCCTAACAACAACTCCACTCTAACAACAAAAATACCCTAACAACAACACCACCCTAATAACAACAACACCCTAACAACAACACCACCCTAATAACAACACCACCCTAATAACAACACCACCCTAACAACAACACCACCTTAACAACAACACCACCCTAACAACAACACCACCCTAACAACAACAACACCCTAACAACAAAAACACCCTAACAACAACAACAACACCCTAACAACAATAACTCCCTAACAACATTAACACATCCCTAACAACACCACCCTAATAACAACACCACCCTAACAACAACACCACCCTAACAACAACACCACCCTAACAACACCACTCTAACAACAACAACACCTTAATAACAACACCACCCTAACAACACCACCCTAACAACAACAACACCATAAAAACACCACTCTAACAAAAACAACAACCTAACACCACCCTAACAACACCACCCTAACAATAACAACAACCTAACAACACCACCCTAACAACACCACTCTAACAACAACAACACCCTAACAACACCACCCTAACAACACCACCCTAACAACACCACCCTAATAACAACACCACCCTAACAACACCACCCTAACAACAACAACACCCTAACAAAACCACTCTAACAACAAAAACAACCTAACAACACCACCCTAATAACACCACCCTAACAACAACAACAACCTAACAACATCACCTCCCTAACAACAACACCACCCTAATAACAATAACACCCTAACAACAACACCCTTATAACAAAAACCCTAACAACATCACCACCCTAAAAACAACATCACCCTAACAACAACACCACCCTAGAAACAAGAAGATCATCATAACAACACCACCGTAACAACAACACCACCCTAATAACAACACCACCGTAACAACAACACCACCCTAATAACAACACCACCCTAACAACAACAACACACTAACAACAACACCACCCTAACAACAACACCATCCTAACAACAACTACACACTAATAACAACACCACCCTAAAAACAACACCACCCTAACAACAACACCACCCTAGAAACAAGAACATCATCATAACAACACCACCCTAATAACAACACCACCGTAACAACAACACCACCCTAATAATAACACCACCCTAACAACAACAACACACTAACAACAACACCACCCTAACAACAACACCATCCTAACAAAACCAACACACTAACAACAACACCACCCTAATAACAACACCACCCTAACAATAACAACACACTAATAACAACACCACCCTAACAACAACAACAAAAACCTAACAACAACAACACCAACCTAACAACAAACCCACCCTAACAACAACACCCTAACAACAACACACCCCTAAAAACAACACCACCCGAACAAAATCACCACCCTAACAACAACAGCATCATAAAAACATCACCACCCTAACAACAACACACCCCTAAAAACAACACCATCCTAACAACAACACTACCCTAACAACAACACCACCCCAACAAAATCAAAACCCTAACAACAACAGCATCATAAAAACATCACCACCCTAACAACAACACCACCCTAATAACAACATCACCCTAACAACAACAACACCCTAACAACAACACCACCCTAACAACAACAACACCCTAACAACAACAACACCCTAATAATAACACCACCCTAACAAACACACCACCCTAACAACAACAACACCCTAACAACAACAACAACACCCTAACAACAACACCACTCTAACAACAACAACACCCTAACAACAACACCACCCTAACAATAACAACAACACCCTAACAACAACAAAAACACCCTAACAACAACACCACTCTAACAACATAAACAAAACCTTAACAACACCAATACCCTAACAACACCACCCTAACAAACCCACCACCCTAACAACAACAACACCCTAACAACAACAACAACAACACCCTAACAACAACACCACTCTAACAACAACAACACCCTAACAACAACACCACCCTAACAATAACAACAACACCCTAACAACAACAAAAAAAACCCTAACAACAACACCACTCTAACAACAACAACACCCTAACAACAATACCACCCTAACAACAACAACAACACCCTAACAACAATAACAACACCCTAACAACAACACCACTCTAACAACAACAACACCCTAACAACAACACCAACCTAACAACAACACCCTAATAACAACAGACTAACAACAACACCACCCTAATAACAACACCCTAACAACAACACCACCCTAACAACATAAACAAAACCTTAACAACACCAACACCCTAATACCAACACCCTAACAACAACACCACCCTAACAACAAAACCACCCTAACAACAACACCACCCTAACAACAACACCACCCTAACAACAACACCACCCTAACAACAACACTCTAACAACAAAAACAAAACCCTAACAACAACACCACCCTAACAACAACAAATCCACCCTAACAACAACAACACCACCCTAACAACATAAACAAAACCCTAACAACAACACCACCCTAACAACAACAAATCCACCCTAACAACAACAACACCACCCTAACAACAACAACACCACCCTAAGAACATAAACAAAACCCTAACAACAACACCACCCTAACAACAACAAATCCACCCTAACAACAACAACACCACCCTAACAACAACAACACCACCCTAACAACAACACTACCCTAATAACAACACAACCCTAACAACAACAAGACCACCCTAACAACAACACCACCCTAACAACAACACCACCCTAACAACAACACCACCCTAACAACAACACCACCCTTACATCAACACCACCCTAAAAACAACACCCTAACAGCAACACCCAAACAACAACACCACCCCAATAACAACATCACCCCAATAACAACACAACGCTAACAACACCCTAACAACAACACAAACCTAACAACAACACCCTAACAACAACACCCTAACAACAACACCACCCAAACAACAACACAACGCTTACAACAACAACACCCTAACAACAACACTACCCTAATAACAACACCATAACAACAACAACAACAGCCTAATAACATCACCAATTAACAACAACACCAACGTAACAACAACACCACCCTAACAACAACAACACCACCCTAACAACAACACCACCCTAACAACAACAACACCACCCTAACAACAACACCACCCTAACAACAACAACACCACCCTAACAACAACACCACCCTAACAACAACACCACCCTAACAACAACAACACCACCCTAACAACAACACCACCCTAACAGCAACACCCTAATAACAACACTCGAAAAACAACACCACCCTAACAACATCAACACCCTAACAACAACAACACCATCCTAACAACAACACCACCTTAACAACAACACCACCCTAACAAAATAAGCAATTAACAACAACACCAACGTAACAACAACACCACCCTAACAACAACAACACCACCCTAACAACAACACCACCCTAACAACAACAACACCACCCTAACAACATCACCACCCTAACAACAACACCACCATAACAACAACAGCACCCTAACAACAACAACACCACCCTAACAACATCACCATCCTAACAACAACAATACCACCCTAACAACATCACCATCCTAACAACAACAACACCACCCTAACAACATCACAACCCTAACAACATCACCGCCCTAATAACAACAACACCATCCTAACAACATCACCACCCTAACAACAACAACACTAAGATACTCACACTCGCGGTAAATGTCCCTGTGTTCCGATGATGTCATAACCTCGTCCAAGAAGACAAATATTGCCATGGTGACCATCAAGGGTACGTCCATCACACGATCTGGCCTGACCCCCAACGACGCACCTGTGGATGTTTGACATGGATTTATCCAACCATTTCCGCCGAGTGCCTCTACCACAGCTCGAAATCTAACTCTGGACAATACGAATACCGCTCGTGTGCCTCGCTGTAACTGGGGGCCATCATAACCAAAGGACAACTGAATGGGGCAGCACAGATGGAGTCACGTCACACGATCGTTCACACAGCGTCACGTATCAGTGACGTAAAATTGGCCTTCACACATCAACTCGCGTGTCGACACTTGTACCAGCTCAGATCACACAGCAATTCGCGTGTCGACACTTGTACCAGCTCAGATGACCTTTAACTCGCGTGTCGACACTTCTACCAGCTCAGATCACCTTTAACTTGCGTGTCGACACTTGTACCAGCTCATATCACACATCAACTCGCGTGTAGACACTACCAGCTCAGATAACCTTTAACTCGCGTGTCGACATTTCTACCCGCTCAGATCACCTTTAACTCGCGTGTCGACACTTCTACCAGCTCAGATCACCTTCATCTCGCGTGTTAACACTTGCAACAGCTAAGATCACCTTCAACTCGCGTGTCGACACCTGTACCAGCTCAGATCACCTTTAACTCTCATGTGTTAACTTGTACCAGCTCAGATCACCTTTAACTCGCGTGTCGACACTTCTATCAGCTCAGATCACCTTTAACTCGCGTGTGGACACTCCTACCAGCTCAGATCACCTTTAACTCTCGTGTCGACACTTCTGTCAGCTCAGATCACCTTAAACTCGCGTGTCGACACTTCTACCAGCTCAGATCAACTTTTTCTCGCGTGTCGACACTTCTACCAGCACAGATCCCCTTTAACTCGCGTGTCGACACTTCTACCAGCTAAGATCACACATCAACTCGCGTGTGAACACTTGTACCAGCTCAGATCACCTTCAACTCGCGTGTCGACATTTGTTCCAGCTCAGATCACCTTTAACTCGCGTGTCGACTCTTCTACCAGCTAAGATCACACATCAACTCGCATGTCGACACTTGTACCAGCTCAGATCATCCCCATGAGACATGACCCTCAATAATTAACGACCTGAAAATTCTACTCTCTGTTTTCCCACGTGTTTTCAGACAGGATATGCAAGAATGTGTTTGCAGCGTGTAAAAGATTGTCTAACAATCCACTTAGACACCCAGTCCAGCGACGTGGACATTTCTTTCATATTCACGTGAGCAATAGGGAAGGGTTCTCAGCTCCATATGTACCGTACACAAAATGCCGAAGACATTTCCACTTTCCAGAAGCTCAGAACGTAGCGTAAAGCTGTCCGCCTGACATACTAAACTTAGCGTTTTTATATTGGGTTAGAAGACTCTGCAGAGTCTGTATATAACCAGTTTCATTTACATTACTTTGCTCTAAAATCTTTGCGCATTCAATATATTCTTATATTAATTGTCACTGCCTCCACTTCTTCGTGTGGTAATGCATTCCAAGCATTCACAGCTCTCTACTCAACTAAAAAATATTTCCTAATATTTAATCTGGAGCTTTCTTTAAGTTAATTTGTAACTATGCTCTCTTGTTCTTGTAGGAGTTAGTATTTTGAAAATAAACTTGTTATAATCTAATTTATCCCTTCCTCTGATCGTCGTATAAACCTGTATTAAGTCACCACGAATTCTTCTCTTTTCTAGACACTGTAGGCCAGTTTTTCTGAGTCTTTCCTCATAACTGTAATTCTGGAATCCCATTATCAGCTTTGTCGATTTCTTTTTGTCGATTCTTTCCAGCATGTTTATGTCCCCTCTATGATAAGGACTCCACACCTGTACACAATACTCCAATCTAGGTCTAACTAATGCTTTATACAGTTTGACAATCACTTTCTTGCTCCTATGTTTAATATTTCTTTGTATCATACCTAACATTGCATTTGCCATTTTCACTGGTACCTGGACTTGCTCACTCACCTTACCTGTGTGATCTATTATAACCCCTAGGTCTTTTTCCTTTTCTATCTTTCTAATATTGTTTTTGACCATTCTGTAATTATGTTCCATATTGGATCTACCCATCTTTATGACTGTACATTTATCTACATTAAACTCCATTTGCCAGCTTACAGACCATTCTCGAATATTTGATCAAACTCCGACCTCAATATATCCACTTCTGCTTTAGATGAGACACTACTGCATAGTTTTGTGTCATCATAGATCCGATATCACTGTCCAAATCGTTTATAAATATCAAGAATAAAATTGGTCCCAAAACTGATTCCTGTGGCACACCACTTTTCACTTCACACCACTCAAGAGTACTCCTTATTTATGCCCACCCTCTGCCTTCTTCCTGCTAACCAATTTTCAATCCATTTGGCAACTTCCCCACCTATTCCATGTGATTTTAACTTTCTAACCAATCCTTGTTGAGGTACTTTAGCAAAAGCCTTTACAAAATCGAAAAAAATAACATCCACTGGCTCCCCTTATCTATCATTTTAGTAACCTCCTTCATGAATTCTACTAGAATTGTTAAGCACGATCTCCCTCTAGTAAACTCATGCTGACTATTTCTAATTAGATGAAACCTATCTAGATGCATTACAATGTTTTCTTAGACTATTGACTCTAAAAATTTACAGACTATGCTCGTTAAACTCACCGGTCTATAATTTGCTGGGTCTGATTTGTTTGCCATTTTTAAATAAGATTATTCATGCATCTTTTCAATAACAAGAGCACATTCACACGTTGGTTGTAGGAAGGTCCAGATTAGTAATTAGGAAATATCTTGTTTAGCAGAGAGTGGTGAATGCTTGGAATGTATTGCCACAGGAAATAGGGGAGACGGGGACTATTAACGCATTCAAAAATCGATTTGTTAGGGAAATGTACTTTGAGATGAAGGGAAGCAGTAGAGACTGGTTACATAAACTCTCTGCAGTCTTCTAAGCCGGTATAACAACGTCAAGTTAAGCAGAGAAAGCTCAATGCCATAATTTAATCTTCTCCACAGTTTTTTTTTCATTATCTATTTATTTCTCAGAATATACCTTTGATCCGATAATTATAGCTGATTTGTGCTGACCTTGACCAATGATATGGCCTATTTTCAGACCATGTCCGGATATGGTGTGAGCTGGCTCTGATGGGAGGACTGATCGGGGTTGGGGTGGATGAACTAGGTATGCATTGAGAGATGCGGTTACCAGTCACCAAGATCATCATCACCATCAAGCTGCTGGGAATATCAAATCTTGCTACAACTCAGGTACATGATTTATTCGCGGCCATCTTACAGGTCGTCCGTACTGTCTGGCCCTGCCTCATGCGCGCACCCCAATCCACCAATTGTAGTCGCAGAACGTCGTTCAGATATTTGGTCAGAGAATCTTGCTTCCGAATGTTTAAGCCAGTGAATCTCCCCTGTTTGCTGAACTTATAATCCAGTGAATCTCATCGGTTTGCCGGACGTTTAGGTCAGTGAATATCGCCTGTTTGCCGGACGTTTACGTCAGTGAATATCGCCTGTTTGCCGGACGTTTACGTCAGTGAATATCGCCTGTTTGCCGGACGTTTACGTCAGTGAATATCGCCTGTTTGCCGGACGTTTACGTCAGTGAATATCGCCTGTTTGCCGGACGTTTACGTCAGTGAATATCGCCTGTTTGCCGGACGTTTAGGTCAGTGAATATCGCCTGTTTGCCGGACTTATAATCCAGTGAATCTGGCCTGTGTTGGCAGCCATCTTGTGAACATGTGTACATGTCCAATGGTTCACTTTGAGCTGGTCGATGTCCATGATTCACGTCCGCATCTTATGAACGTGTGAACACGTCCAATGGTTCACTTTGAGCTGGTCGATGTCCAGGATTCACGTCCACAATTTATGATGGTGTGAAAATGTCCAATTGTTCACTTTGAGCTGGTCGATGTCCATGATTCACGTCCACAATCTGTGAACGTGTGAACATGTCCAATGGTTCACTTTGAGCTGGTCGATGTCCATGATTCACGTCCGCATCTTATGAACGTGTGAACACGTCCAATGGTTCACTTTGAGCTGGTCGATGTCCATGATTCACGTCCACAATTTGTGAACGTGTGGACATGTCCAATGGTTCACTTTGAGCTGGTCGATGTCCATGATCCACGTCCACAATTTGTGAACGTGTGGACATGTCCAATGGTTCACTTTGAGCTGGTCGATGTCCATGATTCACGTCCGCATCTTATGAACGTGTAAACACGTACAATGGTTCACTTTGAGCTGGTCGATGTCCATGATTCAAGTCCTCAATTTGTGAACGTGTGAACATGTCCAATGGTTCACTTTGAGCTGGTCGATGTCCATGATTCACGTCCACAATTTGTGAACGTGTGAACATGTCCAATGGTTCACTTTGATCTGGTCGATGTCCATGATTCACGTCCACAATTTGTGAACGTGTGAACATGTCCAATGGTTCACTTTGAGCTGGTCGATGTCCATGATTCACGTCCACAATTTGTGAACGCGTGAACATGTCCAATGGTTCACTTTGAGCTGGTCGATGTCCATGATTCACGTCCACAATTTGTGAACGTGTGGACATGTCCAATGGTTCACTTTGAGCTGGTCGATGTCCATGATCCACGTCCACAATTTGTGAACGTGTGGACATGTCCAATGGTTCACTTTGAGCTGGTCGATGTCCATGATTCACGTCCACAATTTGTGAACGTGTGAACATGTCCAATGGTTCACTTTGAGCTGGTCGATGTCCATGATTCACGTCCACAATTTATGAACGTGTGAACATGTCCAATGATTCACTTTGAGCTGGTCGATGTCCATGATTCACGTCCACAATTTGTGAACGTGTGAACATGTCCAATGGTTCACTTTGAGCTGGTCGATGTCCATGATTCACGTCCACAATTTGTGAACGTGTGAACATGTCCAATGGTTCACTTTGAGCTGGTCGATGTCCATGATTCACGTCCACAATTTATGAACTTGTGAACATGTCCAATGATTCACTTTGAGCTGGTCGATGTCCATGATTCACGTCCACAATTTGTGAACGTGTGAACATGTCCAATGGTTCACTTTGAGCTGGTCGATGTCCATGATTCACGTCCACAATTTGTGAACGTGTGAACATGTCCAATGGTTCACTTATGGCAAGCCCCTTGTAAGATGTTGAGTAGTATTTGAATTGTGTGACTGATTAGACTTATTGTTCTAAATTCTGAACATTCTGTTCCGTGAGGTTTTTGTCTGGAATGTTCTTCTTCTTCTTCTTCTTCTTCGTTCGTTCTCAATCTCCCACTACCAAACCCTGAAAGGGCTTAAGTAGCAGAATGTAGTCCAGAGAACGGAATGCGTTGTGTCGTAGTTTACAGCTTGGCTGCGATATTTGCACCTTTCGGTCCAATACATCCGACTTCAGCAAGTATTTTTTTAGTACCGGGTTAGCATTCCCTTTTCGATCCATTCTCCTTAACCAGTCTGCTCTGCTGCAGCCTGTTATCCAGGATCACCGCGTGGAGGTGTTGAAGGGTCTTGGCAGCTATGGTTCGCTGGCCCTGACGCTAGCAGTCAGCTATGGGTCGCTGACAACTGCAGCTCATGCGCTGCTCAGCATCTTGATCCCTTCCGGAGTGTTATAAACGTAGATGCTTTCAGGTCTGTTGGTATGCATCCAGTAGTGAATATGTTATTACACAGATCAGTAAGTATATATATATATATACCAAACTAGTCTAGAGCCTCTATCATTTCCTATGTTTAGGGAGTCCGGACCTGTTGCTTTCTAATAGTTTTTATCACATTTACAACCTCTGATCTGAAGATGCTGGGTCCTTCATTATCGTATGTTGATGGTTTGGCTCTGTTACTGCCTTCAAAATGTTCCCTTGTGTATTCCGTCCATCTGTTCGATATGTCTTTTCATCCATCAAAATGGCACCATTCTTAACTCGGATGCATCCCCCACTCTGGGTTAACTGTGTCTTAGATGTGGTTTTCTTTATTTCCACATGCATTTCTCTGGTATTGGGTTTTAGACTCCCCTTGTCTTCTATTATTTTGCAGTTTTCTTCCAACCACTGTTCTTTGGCCATCCTGCACATTGTACGTCTCTCTTTGTCTACTGATGAATATGAAGGAGTGTGTATAGCCTTCTTTCTATCTGTCATTTTAGTTGATACAATTGCCTTCCAAATGGAGGTACTCTGCAATCTCTAGCATCCGTCAGGAGTAAAGTTTAACAAACAGCTCGCTGCTGTACAAACAGGGACTGGCACCCACCTCAGTAACAAACAGCTCGCTGCTGTACAAACAAGTACTGGCTCCCACCTCAGTAACAAACAGCTCGCTGCTGTACAAACAAGGAATGGCTCCCACCTTAGTAACAAACAGCTCGTTGCTGTACAAACAAGTACTGGCTCCCACCTCAGTAACAAACAGCTCGCTGCTGTACAAACAAGGAATGGCTCCCACCTCAGTAACAAACAGCTCGCTGCTGTACAAACAAGGACTGGCTCCCACCTCAGTAACAAACAGCCAAACTCAGGCAGAGATGGGAAACATCATGGAAATCGTTGATGGCATAGCAAAATAAAATCCATCACGGGCGAGAAAACAACTGAGAAATGATGGCAGATAGAGAGCTGGCTATAGCAAGATTCAGAGCTCTACTCACATGGACAGATCGGTCACAGAACCTTGATGCTGTTCAAGGCTATCCTAAAATGGAGGAGCTAAGCATCGAATCTTCTTTAGAAAATCTCAATTTAGCTTTTGACAACTTGGCCCTGGGCAGAGCAGAAGGCAGCAATGCAATCCCCCCCCTCTCTCTTCCTCCTCCTCCTTCCCTCTCACGTGACCTGATCATTGAAAAGATGCACTCTAGACACCGCTACACGTTCTGATATGCCAGAGCTGGAAAGCGACCATCATACCAGAAGATATTAGAGATTCAAAAATTGTCACATCATACACAAATAAAGGTGATAGAAGTGGTCTCACTGCGCAGTGTTGTTGGCAAAGTCTTCACCAGAGTGGTCTCACTGCTCAGTGTTGTTGGCAAAGTCTTCACCAGAGTGGTCTCACTGCAGCTACACAAACTGGCTGAGCGCGAGTACACAAGCTGTGGATTTATTTTTGGAAGATCGGTTTGATCTTCTCAAAGAAAGATCAAGCGAGCTAAAGTAGCCTTTTTATGTCGCTTTCATCGACCTGAAAAAAGCGTTCCATTTTGTTAGCATTGCTGAAAATATGGTGTCCTAACGCAATCTGAGCTGTCCACAAAGTAACTGTGCCATGACGTACTACTGAATGACCTATGTCATTACGTCCTATGGCATGACCTATATCATGACGTCATATTGCAGGGCTTGCTTCATCACGACCTACTGCAGGATTTGGGCGTTCACCCCCTGACGCAGGGCCTGTGACATGCAACTAGATTCCATGACAATAATTGAATCAATACGGTACACAAAGCTACAACTCTCACAAATCGGAGCACTTCAGACAATATACTCTCACAAAACGGAGCATTTCAGACAATATACTCTCACAAAACGGAGCACTTCAGACAATATACTCTCACAAAACGGAGCACTTCAGACAATATACTCTCACAAAACGGAGCACTTCAGACAATATACTCTCACAAAACGGAGCACTTCAGACAATATACTCTCACAAAACGGAGCACTTCAGACAATATACTCTCACAAAACGGAGCACTTCAGACAATATACTCTCACAAAACGGAAGGTTCACAAGAAAATGTGTCGGTAACAAGCCGACATGGGACACCACGCTTTGATTTGCTGTGCTCTTCAGTGATACAAGCAGCAGGAGGGGACTGACATCACAGACAAGCTCGGCTAGCCCTGTCCTCCATTACATTATGTTATCTGATGTCCGCCATCTTGTCCATGCATTGTCCCTGATGCAGCCGTTACTTTACTAGCTGTCACGACGACTCTTCGTCTGGCGCTTGCGTACACAACTGTTCTAAGTGATAATGCCTTTCTAACAGCAGAACCTAATTCAAAGCTTATCTTTACACTGATACCATTTGATATCAGCACTCAGAGGATAATCAATATACATCCCCTCAAAACAAACTGGGATCTGTTGGAATTTTAAATATTAATTCATGAAATGAAGAACAGCTTTAGAAATAAGTCACCAGGTATGGACGGAAAGAAAAACTGAAGTAATTTACGCTTGTGGTGAGACCGACCACAATCTTTACGAAGCCATGGAAAGAAAAATAGATATCAAACGATTAGCAACAGGCCATAATAACGTCAGTTTGGAAGAAAAATGTAACGAAATAAACTGTTATACGTACAGATGCAAATCGCTACTAGACCGTTCAGAAGAAATGTAACCGATCTAAGAATAAGACCAACTGTGTAAATACAACAAACGCTGGAATTGTGTAAGGGAATGGGTTCAAGACCAAGCTAAACGATATAACTAATTAATATAACCCTCGTCTGATTAGAACATTTATAGATCAGAACATTTATAGATCAGAACATTTATAGATCAGGAGAAAATGTCTGGCTGAGTAAATAGAGATCTAATTCTGACAATATTAGAGGACTTTGGTAGAGCATGACATCTGTTAGATAATGTGAGGACATGATGACATCTGTTAGATAATGTGAGGACATGATGACATCTGTTAGATAATGTGAGGACATGATGACATCTGTTAGATAATGTGAGGACATGATGACATCTGTTAGATAATGTGAGGACATGATGACATCTGTTAGATAATATGAGGACATGATGACATCTGTTAGATAATGTGAGGACATGATGACATCTGTTAGATAATGTGAGGACATGATGACATCTGTTAGATAATGTGAGGACATGATGACATCTGTTAGATAATGTGAGGACATGATGACATCTGTTAGATAATGTGAGGACATGATGACATCTGTTAGATAATGTGAGGACATGATGACATCTGTTAGATAATGTGAGGACATGATGACATCTGTTAGATAATGTGAGGACATGATGACATCTGTTAGATAATGTGAGGACATGATGACATCTGTTAGATAATGTGAGGACATGATGACATCTGTTAGATAATGTGAGGACATGATGACATCTGTTAGATAATGTGAGGACATGATGACATCTGTTAGATAATGTGAGGACATGATGACATCTGTTAGATAATATGAGGACATGATGACATCTGTTAGATAATGTGAGGACATGATGACATCTGTTAGATAATGTGAGGACATGATGACATCTGTTAGATAATGTGAGGACATGATGACATCTGTTAGATAATGTGAGGACATGATGACATCTGTTAGATAATATGAGGACATGATGACATCTGTTAGATAATGTGAGGACATGATGACATCTGTTAGATAATATGAGGACATGATGACATCTGTTAGATAATGTGAGGACATGATGACATCTGTTAGATAATGTGAGGACATGATGACATCTGTTAGATAATGTGAGGACATGATGACATCTGTTAGATAATGTGAGGACATGATGACATCTGTTAGATAATGTGAGGACATGATGACATCTGTTAGATAATGTGAGGACATGATGACATCTGTAAGATAATATGAGGACATGATGACATCTGTTAGATAATGTGAGGACATGATGACATCTGTAAGATAATGTGAGGACATGATGACATCTGTAAGATAATATGAGGACATGATGACATCTGTTAGATAATGTGAGGACATGATGACATCTGTTAGATAATGTGAGATGATGTGGGACATCTGTTAGATAATGTGAGGACATGATGACATCTGTTAGATAATGTGAGATGATGTGGGACATCTGTCAGATAGTGTGAGGACATGATGACATCTGTTAGATAATGTGAGGACATGATGACATCTGTTAGATAATATGAGGACATGATGACATCTGTTAGATAATGTGAGGACATGATGACATCTGTTAGATAATGTGAGGACATGATGACATCTGTTAGATAATGTGAGGACATGATGACATCTGTTAGATAATGTGAGGACATGATGACATCTGTTAGATAATATGAGGACATGATGACATCTGTTAGATAATGTGAGGACATGATGACATCTGTTAGATAATATGAGGACATGATGACATCTGTTAGATAATGTGAGGACATGATGACATCTGTTAGATAATGTGAGGACATGATGACATCTGTTAGATAATGTGAGGACATGATGACATCTGTTAGATAATGTGAGGACATGATGACATCTGTTAGATAATGTGAGGACATGATGACATCTGTTAGATAATGTGAGGACATGATGACATCTGTAAGATAATATGAGGACATGATGACATCTGTTAGATAATGTGAGGACATGATGACATCTGTAAGATAATGTGAGGACATGATGACATCTGTAAGATAATATGAGGACATGATGACATCTGTTAGATAATGTGAGGACATGATGACATCTGTTAGATAATGTGAGATGATGTGGGACATCTGTTAGATAATGTGAGGAAATCATGACATCTGTTAGATAATGTGAGATGATGTGGGACATCTGTCAGATAGTGTGATGATGTAGGAGATCATGTGTGGAACACCAAAAAGCAAGTAATACGAACTAACAACATGAGTACGATGATCCGCTTGTGAGTACCAATGACTACATTGAGCTGACTGGCCTCACGGAGGTCGTACAGAATTTGTCTTGCCTGTAGTGCTAGAATAGACCCATATGTGCGCAATACATTTAAAGAAATTGTAGAATTAGGAAACTTCATTATTAAAAGTAAGAGGTGGAGGTCGTGTTTGGCAGCAGAAGGAATATCATCAAATCTCAGCTGTCACATTGGATGGAACTAGACCTTTTCAAGGGCTTGTGCGCCCTACTCTTTGTCATACATAGGTTTTGTCCTTCTACACCAAGTGTGTGCAGATACTCAACTCCTTGACGACCAGATCAGACTAGATCAGACCAGATCAGACCAGACTAGATCAGATCAGACCAGACCAGACTAGATCAGACCAGACCAGATCACAGACCAGACCAGACCAGACCAAACCAGACCAGACTAGACCAGACTAGATCAGACCAGACTATATCAGACCAGACCAGACCAAACCAGACCAGACCAGACCAGACCAGACCAGATCACAGACCAGACCAGACCAGACCAAACCAGACCAGACCAGACCAGACCAAACCAGACTAGACTAGACCAGACCAAACCAGACTAAACCAGACTAGACCAGACCAAACCAGATCAGACCAGACTAGATCAGACCAGACCAGACCAAACCAGACCAGATCAGACCAGACCAGATCAGACCAGATCAAACCAGACCAGATCAATAAAGTTTGGAAGAAGTAAGATAAGAAGGAGAGCCATGCAGGAATTGTGGTGATTTCCTTAGATTGGTGCAGATATCACGTGACTTATAGAAGATTGTAAAAGTGGTGAGACTTCCAACTGCCCGGCATGCATCTATGTAATGGTAATTGTTACGTGCGCTAGACGATACCGATCGAGAGCATCAGCTGTTATCCAGTGTTCCACTTCATCGCCCAGTCGTTCGTGACTGTCGTCTGACATTTGTACTGTACATGTGTTTACAAAGGTTCATTGGAAAAAATCGCTTTCTCTGCCTCTCTTTCTCTATCGCTCTCTTTCTCAGTCATATATTCAACTTTGGAGAGGTGGGTGCTGCCGTTAGGGCTGTTCAACCTTGGAGAGGTGGATGCTGCCGTTAGGGCTGTTCAACCTTGGAGAGGTGGATGCTGCCGTTAGGGCTGTTTAACCTTGGAGGGGTGGCATGTAATTTGCCACGTCAGATCAAATCACGTCAGATCAAGACCACATCTCCAGAACAATGAATGAAGGGCTGTGAAAATGTCAACACCATTATTATAGAATATTCCACATCGGCTACAGTTTGTCTCTCTTCGCTGAACACACCACGGGAAATAGAACCAAGATTTCATGTAACTGGGAATCATTGTCACGGAGGCTGGAAGGTTTGATAGAGACACTCAAACTTGATACTGGAAAACCTCCGATGTGACTTACCAATTGTTCCAACTTGCAGCACTTCCGGCCACCAGAACCAATCAACAACTGATCAACAACTGATCAACAACCAATCAACAACTGATCAACAATATAACTACTCGTTTATGGCTGTGCTAGGAATGTCAGACTTGATCCACACCCCAGGCAGACAAGAGGACAATGACACCGTCTGAAGTGAGGCAGTCGAATGAAGTCATTGATGTCACCAGCAGAGAAAGAATGAGAAAGGAAGACACTAGAAATATGGGGAGACCTAAGAAGTGTACTGAATGCATACTGAGATAGACATAACAATGGTATGGTCACATCATGGGACTAAAACCTTGTCAACTACCACTGTGCCCATATATCACATACACAATATGGATACAACAACTGGGGATGACTATATGGCAGACGAACAGATAACACAAGAGAAATCCTACAATCAGCAGTGGATTACAGCAAAATAACAGCAAACTTGGCTACAGAATGTCACTTGTCATCTCCCCACGCCGCTTAACCACAAAAGTAGGGGACGGCGTGGCCTAGTGGTTAAGTGGCACGGCTCACAACCAGAAGGTGCTGGGTTCGATCCCCATCACAGCACCGGCCGTTACCACGGGAAAGCAAACCCTTAGAGAATGCAGGAGGAAGCAGACCCTTACATAAAATGTATGCTGAAGTCGGATGCACTGGGCCGACAGACGCAAAATAAAAACCACAGTGTAACGCACACACGCCTTGGGGAATAGATAAATAAGGCAAACGCAAAAAAAAAAAACAACCCACAAAAGTGGACCGATGGATAATCTCAAGTAAAGAAACACAGAAGGGGTGGAATTCTCTGGATGACAGAAGTAGTGGACTTCTGTGACATACATAAATCCAGCTTCCTGCCCACTGAGACAATACTGAAAGAAACTCCGAGTCGCTGCATTCCCGTGGCCTTGACAATACCAATGGGATATCAAGAATAGAACGTGCTTGGTAAAAACAGCTTTCCAAAAATGTCCCGAGAATTAGTTGTATGAAACAAATCTTGGCCACATAAAGTGCCAACGAGTGTTCTTTATAATCAGCCGGCCATTAGTAGTCCTGTAACAGATTAGCTTTCACCCTCGCTCCGCCATCTTTCTCTTCCCCCCTTAACGGCTGGGGTATAGAAGAAATGAAGGAACTGACGATTAGTGACTCATCCGTGTGATGAGTGGAATGGAAACAATAGGGCCACCGTAACCTTCCACGCAGGTAACAGACTTATAATGAAGGTTCTGCTTGAGATTAGCAGCCTCCCCATGTAAAAACCACAGCTATTAAAACCACCTCGTTGAAGTGTACCGGTTCAGGCTTCCTGAAAGGGGCCTGCTTTATGTGTGGTCTTCACTTGAGATAATTGGTGTGTCTGCCATCGTGTAGCTATAGACTTAGTGACGGTGACGTCTAACGCTCATGTGTACCCTAATTCCAATAGGAAATCTCTCTCATCAAGACCCGAACCATTGCCTTTCTATTTGCTAGAAATACATTGACTAGTGCACACAAGGGAATCCAAGTCTGACTTCTCATCGGGAGAGACACAAGGGAATCCAAGTCTGACTTCTCATCGGGAGAGACACAAGTTAGTCCAAGTCTGACTTCTCATCGGGAGAGACACAAGTTAGTCCAAGTCTGACTTCTCATCGGGAGAGACACAAGTTAGTCCAAGTCTGACTTCTCATCGGGAGAGACACAAGTTAGTCCAAGTCTGACTTCTCATCAGGAGAGACACAAGTTAGTCCAAGTCTGACTTCTCATCGGGAGAGACACAAGGGAATCCAAGTCTGACTTCTCATCGGGAGAGACACAAGTTAGTCCAAGTCTGACTTCTCATCGGGAGAGACACAAGTTAGTCCAAGTCTGACTTCTCATCGGGAGAGACACAAGTTAGTCCAAGTCTGACTTCTCATCGGGAGCGACACAAGTTAGTCAAAGTCTGACTTCTCATCGGGAGAGACACAAGTTAGTCCAAGTCTGACTTCTCATCGGGAGAGACACAAGTTAGTCCAAGTCTGACTTCTCATCGGGAGAGACACAAGTTAGTCCAAGTCTGACTTCTCATCGGGAGAGACACAAGTTAGTCCAAGTCTGACTTCTCATCGGGAGAGACACAAGTTAGTCCAAGTCTGACTTCTCATCGGGAGAGACACAAGTTAGTCCAAGTCTGACTTCTCATCGAGAGAGACACAAGTTAGTCCAAGTCTGACTTCTCATCGGGAGAGACACAAGTTAGTCCAAGTCTGACTTCTCATCGGGAGAGACACAAGTTAGTCCAAGTCTGACTTCTCATCGTGAGAGACACAAGTTAGTCCAAGTCTGACTTCTCATCGGGAGAGACACAAGTTAGTCCAAGTCTGACTTCTCATCGGGAGAGACACAAGTTAGTCCAAGTCTGACTTCTCATCGGGAGAGACACAAGTTAGTCCAAGTCTGACTTCTCATCGTGAGAGACACAAGTTAGTCCAAGTTTACCAGCTAATAAAAGAGTCGTCTTCTTGACACGAGGACACCTGGCCCTCACGTGCTAGAAACATGATTCTTGACACACTTTGATCTGCATTATATCCGTCACACAGCCTACGAGCCCACATGATATCCGTCACACAGCCTACGAGCCCACATGATATCCGTCACACAGCCTACGAGCCCACATGATATCCGTCACACAGCCTACGAGCCCACCTGATATCCCATTCCCTCAGCCTACGAGCCCACATGCTATCCCAGTCCCACAGTCCACGAGCTTACATGATATCCCAGTCCCGCAGCCTACAAGCCGACATGATATCCCAGCTGCTCAGCCTACAAGCCCACATGATATCCCAGTGGCTCAGCCTACAAGCCCACATGATATCCCAGTGGCTCAGCCTACAAGCCCACATGATATCCCAGTTGCTCAGCCTACAAGCCCACATGATATCCCAGTGGCTCAGCCTACAAGCCCACATGATATCCCAGTGGCTCAGCCTACAAGCCCACATGATATCCCAGTTGCTCAGCCTACAAGCCCACATGATATCCCACGCTCAGCAACATTGATTGCTGGTTGGCCGCTGTTCTCCGTGGACCCCTGACTTGAGGGAATGATCCGTCTATCCTATTGCAATTAGGAGCTGTGGACCAACTGACCGACCAACACAAGAAGCAGTCGAGCACCCAATCTCTGCCTGCCAGTTAAGTCTCACGAGCTTTAAAATCGCTGCAAAGGTGGCTGGGTCGTCAGAAGTGCTGCCAGATGTGTCACGTGCATAACTGATTCCATTACACGGACTATATGAACTTTGTGCAACAGCCTGCACTTTGTAGAGCCTTGGCTACGTTTGAGGCCGACAGGGTCAATAGCCAGGCTACTCCTCAAGGATGTGTGAATGTTTGAGGCTATCCAATAAAGTCAGAGCCATCGCGGGGGGCGTGAATGTCCCGATTCAGTCATAGCCAGGACGTGAATGTTCCGATTCAGTCATAGCCAGAACGTGAATCTCCAGAATCAGTAATAGCCAGGACGTGAATGTCCCGATTCAGTCATAGCCAGGACGTGAATCTCCCGATTCAGTCATAGCAAAGACGTAAATCTCCAGATTCAGTGATAGCCAGAACGAGAATCTCCCGATTAAGTCATAGGCAGGACGAGAATCTCCAGATTCAGTCATAGCCAGGACGTGAATCTCCATATTCAGTCATAGCCAGAACGTGAATCTCCACATTCAGTCATAGGCAGGACGTGAATCTCCAGATTCAGTCATAGCCAGAACGTGAATGTCCCGATTCAGTCATAGCCAGAACGTGAATGTCCCGATGCATTCATAGCCAGAACGAGAATGTCCCGATGCAGAGAATGTTAGCCAGGGTCAGGAGATATATACTGGCCAAGACCTTCACCTGACACCCTCGTTGGTTGTCCTGGAAACGGGCTGTTGTCGAGGACAGTAGCCTGGCTAACAAGGTGAGGTTCGACGTGATCCTCGTAGTAGTGAGCGACACACAGATAAACTCAAGCATAGGACAAACGCCTGCAGGACACAGGCCCACTTTATCAGCAAGCTCGGGATGTGAGGAAAGCTACTACAACCTGCCACTTAACGCCCTTTTTATGGGCATTCGCAAACAACAACCACATGCAATGGTATGTCCTGACAGACGGTCCTGCCCGCTGAGAGATCGGGCTAGAGCTTCTGTGGTTTAGCCAGAGGTTCTGTGGTTTAGCGAGAGGTTCTGTGGTTTAGTGAGAGGTTCTGTGGTTTAGCGAGAGGTTCTGTGGTTTAGCGAGAGGTTCTGTGGTTTAGCGAGAGTTTCTGTGGTTTAGCGAGAGGTTCTGTGGTTTAGCGAGAGGTTCTGTGGTTTAGCGACAGGTTCTGGGGTTTAGCGAGAGGTTCTGTGGTTTAGCGAGAGGTCAAGTGGTTTAGCGATAGGTTCTGTGGTTTAGCGAGAGGTCAAGTAGTTTAGCGAGAGGTTCTGTGGTTTAGCGAGAGGTCAAGTGGATTAGCGAGAGGTCAAGTAGTTTAGCGAGAGGTTCTGTGGTTTAGCGAGAGGTCAAGTGGTTTAGCGAGAGGTTCTGTGTTTTAGCGAGAGGTCAAGTGGTTTAGCGAGAGGTTCTGTGGTTTAGCGATAGGTTATGTGGTTTAGCGGGAGGTCAAGTGGTTTAGCGAGAGGTTCTGTGGTTTAGCGAGAGGTCAAGTGGAGTATCGCTTACAAGGCAGCAACCTCCAGAATGAGAAATGCAGTGGCTATCTCAGATCTCTTTAACAACGACATCATCATCATTTCTGGCTCTCATTCTCTGCTTCCAAGAGTACAGAAAGCCTGACTGCGACATGGGTGGATAGCGGCCATGTTTCAGTGCCATAAACGGGACACCCGAACAAGGTAGGCAGTTGCACCGTGTCGCCTGGTGTAGGCGATCAGATGTACACAACTTCCACACCTGAGTGTTTCTTGACAATTATGTCAGCCTTTGATCATATTTTGTTTCATAGTGTTCAGCATGTCCTCCAGTGTGTCCTCCAATGTGTCCTCCAATGTGTCACTTTCTACCGGGTTGTAGCCCAGTGTCGTCTCACTTTCTACCTGGTTGTAGCCCAGTGTCGTCTCACTTTCTACCTGGTTGTAGCCCAGTGTCGTCTCACTTTCTACCTGGTTGTAGCCCAGTGTCGTCTCACTTTCTACCTGGTTGTAGCCCAGTGTCGTCTCACTTTCTACCTGGTTGTAGCCCAGTGTCGTCTCACTTTCTACCAGGTTGTAGCCCAGTGTCGTCTCACTTTCTACCAGGTTGTAGCCCAGTGTCGTCTCACTTTCTACCAGGTTGTAGCCCAGTGTCGTCTCACTTTCTACCAGGTTGTAGCCCAGTGTCGTCTCACTTTCTACCTGATTTTAGCCCAGTGTCGTCTCACTTTCTACCGGGTTGTAGCCTAGTGTCGTCTCACTTTCTACCAGGATGTAGCCCAGTGTCGTCTCACTTTCTACCAGGTTGTAGCCCAGTGTCGTCTCACTTTCTACCAGGTTGTAGCCCAGTGTCGTCTCACTTTCTACCTGATTTTAGCCCAGTGTCGTCTCACTTTCTACCTGGTTGTAGTCCAGTGTTGTCTCACTTTCTACCTGGTTGTAGCCTAGTGTCGTCTCACTTTCTACCAGGATGTAGCCCAGTGTCGTCTCACTTTCTACTTGTCTGTAGCCCAGTGTCGTCTCACTTTCTAACTTTCTACCAGGATGTAGCCCAGTGTCGTCTCACTTTCTACCTGGTTGTAGCCCAGTGTCGTCTCTCTTTCTACCTGGTTGTAGCCCAGTGTCGTCTCACTTTCTACCTGGTTGTAGCCCAGTGTCGTCTCACTGTCTATCTGGTGTAGCCCAGTGTTGTCTCACTTTCTACCGGGTTGTAGCCCAGTGTCGTGTCACTTTCTACCTGGTTGCAGCCCAGTGTCGTCTCACTTTCTACCTGGATGTAGCCCAGTGTCGTGTCACTTTCTACCTGGTTGTAGCCCAGTGTCGTCTCACTTTCTACCTGGATGTAGCCCAGTGTCGTCTCACTTTCTACCTGGATGTAGCCCAGTGTCGTGGTATGTATTTGTCTTTCGCCTACCTCGTGGCCTGAATGACTTTCATCCCCATTTTGCGCCAGGTCTCTTTTACCCTGTCTATCAACCTTTTCCTCGGTCTACCTCTAGCTCTTCTTCCTGATCTCCTGTAGAAAGTTTGCATGAACAATATGGCCTGGCTGCACTCTCAGATTGTGGTCAAACCAATTCATTCTCTGTTGCTAGATGTACTGTAGGCAGGGAATTGTTCCAACCGTTTCCCGGGCATTTCAATTTGTGATTATGTCTCTTCTGTTGTTGTTAGTGACCTTCCGTAGGCATCGCATTTCACAGGTGGCTAACTTTCGTTCCTGGGCCATTCAATGTCCATGTCTGGCACTGGTAGCACAGGGTTGGGAAAAAGATATTATTTATCATCTCCGTTATTTGAATGGATTGAAATCTTGGGGTGTCTTGGTAGTGGAGACAGCTGTTATGTGACAACGTTTGTCCTCTGCACTCTCGTCTCTATCTCTCGACCAAGTCTGCCATTTTCGTTAAAAGTTGTTCTTAAATAACAACATTCTTGTTTCCTGACATGAAAATCAAGTATGGAGTGCCTTCTACCTATGGTGTCTCTGTTCTTGATGAATTGATATTCATGTATTACTTCTCACAGTTCATGTAAAGTGAGTCAATACGGCATGGTAGGTCTGCAACTCCAGCGAACATTTTATAGAGACAAGGTAAACAAATAACATCTGAGAGAGAGAGAAGGTGAACAGAGAACATCTGAGAGAGAGAGAGAAGGTGAACACAGAACATCTAAAGAGAAGGTGGCGGTACGAGCAGAGAACATCTGATAGAGAGAATGCTGTAGCAGATATTGCGTGTAAAAACATAAGTTGCTTGTACCCTTAAATATTACATGATGTAACGTCACCAACTTATAACCATAAATATTACATGATGTAATGTCACCAACGTATATCCATAAATATTGCATGATGTAACGTCCCCAAACGGAGTAAAACAAGGATGTGTACCTTGTTCAGCATGATGTTCGCGGCCACGATGACAGACGCCTTCAGATCATTGGATCTTGGAATATCCATAAAGTACCGCACAGATGGCAAGTTACTCAATTCCAGAATAATGAAGGTCAAAACCAAAGTGGCTGGTGACATAATCAGGGAACTTGTTTTTGCTGACGACTGCGCTCTAATGAGCAACTCAGAACTGAACATGCAGGTTGGAATAGACAAGTTCTCTGCCGCATGCGAAAATTTTGGCCTGACCATAAATGCAAAAAAAACAGAGGTCATGTACCAACCAGCACCAGGCATGCCGTACACAAAACCAGAGACTACAGTCAGCGGGCAGACGTTGAATGCCGTAGACAAATTCACATATCTGGGCAGCACGCTGTCGAGATCTGTCAGTCTAGACGATGAGGTGGCAAGCAGAATAGCAAAGGCCAGCACAGCCTTTGGTAGAATGCGCTCGATGGTCTGGGCCCGTCGTGGCATCAGCGTCAAGACCAAACTCAAAGTCTACCGTGCAACCATCATTCCAACCCTACTATACGCTTGCGAAAGCTGGACTGTATACTCTGGACATGCAAGGAGGTTAAACCACTTCCACACAGGTTGCCTGAGGCGAATATTCCACATCCGATGGCAAGATCGTGTCATTGACATCGAGGTTCTCTCGAGGGCTAACATGCCCAGCATCCATGCACTGCTAGAAAAAGCACGACTAGGATGGGCCGGACACCTCGTCCGTATGTCAGACGATCGGCTCCCAAAGAAGCTTCTCTACGGCGAGCTGAGAGAGGGATGGCGCGAGAGAGGGCGCCCAAAGAAACGTTTTAAAGACGGTCTGAAGGACTCACTAAAAAGTTGCCAGATTGACATCGACACCTGGGAATGTCTTGCGCAAAACAGATCTGACTGGAGAAGCGCAGTCAAATCGGGTGTAGCTGCCGGTGAAGATGACCGTGTTGTGAAAGCCCAGAACAGACGCGAGATGTGGAAATCCCGAGCAGCGGGAACACCATCCCCTTCTACAAACCTCGTGTGCCCGATATGTAGCAGATATTTTTGTGCTCGCATTGGCCTGTTCAGCCACATGCGCACGCACACCCAACAGGGAAATCTGTGACAAGGATGATGTCGACGGTCCTCATCGACAACCATGGACAGCTATTATTATTATAACGTCACCAACTTATAACCATAAATATTACATGATGTAACGTCACCAACTTATATCATTAGATGTATCACGCAGTGATTGTAGCTGCAAACATTCACGTACTACTTCTATCCTTTGACCCTTATTTCCAAGACATAATATGACCAACAAGAACGACATTCCGTCCACTAAATATACATGTAGAAAAAACCAAAGTTAAAGATGCCCGAGAGTTCTTATATCTGGACAGTGTACGTACGGACCTGATCTAGACATTGAGACTGGACATCGAACAAGCTGTCCCGTGGCTTGTCAACTCTCTTAACTATTCACATCACAATGACAACAAAACTGCAACCGATAAACTGTGTATTTACACAAACTTGGTGTCCTTGTTCAAGGGACAGGAAAGAAAAATGAGATGTCTTATAAAAATCATCGACGTGAGGAGATGAGATAAGAGGAGAGATGATGGCGAAGGTGGTAGAGCTACAGCTGATGCTCAATAGAGATCAGGACAGGAAACATGGCGAAAAAGTCAACTTATGTAGCCTGAATCTAGCCTGTATCTCACCTGTATCTAGCCTGAATCTAGGCTGTATCTAGCCTGTATCTAGCCTGAATCTAGTCTGAATCTAGCCTAAATCTAGCCTTAATCTAGCCTGTATCTAGCCTGAATCTAGCCTTAATCTAGCCTGAATCTAGCCTTAATCTAGCCTGAATCTAGCCTGCATCTAGCCTGAATCTAGCCTGAATCTATCCTGAATCTAGCCTGCATCTAGCCTGATTAGATAATTGTGCACGTGTACAAAACGATATAAATCAAAGGTAGAAGGTAGACAATGTGACCAATGGATAGATGATAACATAGATCCTGAAGCAACACTCTTAACCCAAGATCGCCAACGTAAGTTCCCCACTGCTCTACACAAATGGGCGGACAAGTCAGTAGTAATGCAGTCAGAGAAAAGCAGTAGTCAACTGCGAAGCACCCCCAAGATTGAAGTTCCAGGCTAACCAATTGGTACCCGACCAACTAACAAAATGTGTCAACATGCCGACGGTACCAGGAACTATTGTAGTGGTAACAGTGGTTGTAGTGGTGGTGGTAATGGTGGTGGTGATAGTACTGAAGATGATGATGGTGCTAGTACTGATGATGTTGGTAGTGTTGATGATGGTCCCGCCCATGGTGATGGTGCTAGTACTGATGAAGTTTGTGGTGTTGGAGATGGTACTAAAGATACTGATGGTGTTAATATTGATGATGTTGGACAGGGGTGGTAGTGATGTTGGTGGTGGTGTTGGTGGTGGTGATGTTGGTGGTGATGTTGGTGGTGGTGATGTTGGTGGTGGTGGTGTTGTTGGTGGTGGTGGTGTGATTATGACAGTTATCAAAATGAGGGCGAGGATGTTGGATAAAGATAACGATGGTGGTAGTAACAACACAATGGAAGACGGACTGTACTGACAAAGAGAACACCTGGTGTGGTCATACATACCTGCGTACTGGCCCTCCTCTGGTCCACACAGCCCACCTGTAAGTCCGCACCAGAAATCTAAATGGACTGACTCTCTGATTGAGAGAGGAAGTGAATGGAAGTCTGGATTGTGACTGGTTGTCTAAAGCCGAGATGATTCACAGACGCTGAGTGTAATCACAGACGGGCAGACGAAGGAACAAGGCAGACAATGTTCCCAGGGACCAGAGAAAAACTCGTCCTAAGGTAACATTGTTCTGTGGAATGGAAGCCAGGTCCGATCAACGTGACCGATGTATGGTGAGAGCGGATTGGTGGAACCCGGCGCACTGATACATGGGCTAAACTTGGCCGCAGTACGACTTTATTTCACATCGATCCGCATGGGCAATGTGATATTAGTTCTTGCAGAGAATTTTTCTTGGCAGGGAAAGCCGATTATATTCTGCCTCTTTTTTATGATGGTTTTGTAAGCTCCTCTTGCCCTCCATCGCTCACACGACCTCCTCATCCCTCTCGTGTACTCTGTTAAACGTTTGCATACTCGCTGCCACGTGGTGGACCGCTCGCGTTTGTCAGTGATGGTGGAGAGTTTGTGTCCGAGTGAGGTAGGTTTGTGGTTGAGGGTTTGTGTCCAAGTGAGGTAGATTTGGGGTGGAGGGTTTGTGTTGGAGTGAGGTAGGTTTGGGGTGGAGTGAGGTAGGTTTGTGGTGGAGGGTTTGTGTTGGAGTGAGGTAGGTGGAGGGTTTGTATCGGAGTGAGGTAGGTTTGTGGTGGAGGGTTTGAAGTGGAGGATTTGTGTTGGAGTTAGGTAGGTTTGGGGTGGAAAGAGGTAGGTTTGTGGTGGAGAGTTTGTGTTGGAGTGAGGTAGGTTTGTGATGGAGGGTTTGGGTTCGAGTGAGGTAGGTTTGGGATGGAGGGTTTGTGTTGGAGTGAGGTAGGTTTGTGGTGGAGGGTTTGTGTTGGAGTGAGGTAGGTTTGTGGTGGAGGGTTTGAAGTGGAGGGTTTGTGTTGGAGTGAGGTATATTTAGGATGGAAATAGGTAGGTTTAGGGTGGAGGGTTTTTGTCGGAGTGAGGTAGGTTTGTGGTGGATGATTTGAAGAGGAGGGTTTGTGTTGGAGTGAGGTATATTCAGGGTGGAAAGAGGTAGGTTTGTGGTGGAGGGTTTGTGTTGGAGTTAGGTAGGTTTGAGGTGGAGGGTTTGTGTCACAGTGAGGTAGGTTTGTACTGGGATTCGGAGTTTGGATCAGAGTGAGGTAGGTTTGTGGTGGAGGGTTTGTGTCAGAGTGAGGTAGGTTTGTACTGGGGCTTGGGGTTTGTCAGAGCAGTGTAAATGTAGGTAGGGTAGAAATGTTATTACTTGTTTAATAGCTTCTTAACATGACTGCACACACATCTACAGGTAGACACAATCACATATCTACATGTAGACACAATCACACATCTACAGGTAGACACAATCACATATCTACAGGTAGGCACAATCACACATCTACAGGTAGACACAATCACACATCTACATTTAGACACAATCACACATCTACACGTCGACACAATCACACATCTACAGGTAGACACAATAACACATCTACAGGTAGACACAATAGCACATCTACACGTAGACACAAACACACATCTACAGGTAGACACAATCACACATCTACAGGTACATGGACTAATAAATACAAGCATATTCTCAAATACAATAATATTCAACACTTGTTTTTCCAGTCATGTGTTTCACCTGGTAACAATGGCTCAGTCATGAGTTTCACCTGGTAACAAAAAGCCCAGTCATGTGTTTCACATGTTAACAATGGCTCAGTCATATGTGTCTCACCTGGTAACAATAGCCTAGTCATGAGTTTCACCTGGTAACAAAAGCCCAGTCATGTGTTTCACATGTTAACAATGGCTCAGTCTTATGTGTCTCACCTGGTAACAATAGCCTAGTCATATGTCTCACCTGGTAACAATAGCCTAGTCATATGTCTCACCTGGTAACAATAGCCTAGTCATGAGTTCCACCTGGTAACAATGGCCCAGTCATCTGTTTGTTCACTTCATATTGTAGTGCATGTCTATCACTTGATTTCTTCTTTTCCTGTCACTTCTCCTCCTTTTCTTTCTCCTGCTTCTCTTTCACTTCTTTCTCCATCTTTTTCTTCTCCTTCTCTTTCGCTTTCTCTTTCTCCTTCATCATTTCGTTTCTCCTTCTCTTTCTCATTCTTTCTCCTCCTTCTTCTTCTTTTGTCCTTCTCTTTCTCCATCTTTCTCCTCCTCCTTCTCTTTCTCCATATCTTTCTCCTTCTCTTTCTTCTTCTTATTCTCCTTCTTCTTCTACTTTTTCTTCTTCTTTTCGTTTTATCCTCCTTTTCCTTCTTCTTTGCCTTCTCCTCCTCCTCTTCCTCCTTCTCCTCCTCCTCTTTCTTCTTCTTCTTCTTCTTTTCCTTCTTCTCCTCCTCTTTCTTCTTCTTCTTATCATCTCCCTGGCTGCGGTCAGCTAGTTTACTGATGCATCTTCGTCCCAGCATCGTTTGAAAAGAACGATACACAAGGTCTAGACTTGTGGGTCATTATTTTGTCTGTTCACATTGTATTACCAACATTCATGCCAGCCTCAAAGGATGGGCCGCACTTGTATGTAAAGATGTTGTCCTTGTGAAGAAATGTATGGTTCTAAGCGTCCAGTACTCTAGTGTGTCGGTGTCCGTGGATTAGTCTGTCTGGTAGGTCATGGTGACTCTAGTGTGTCGGTGTCCGTGGATTAGTCTATCTGGTAGGTCATGGTGACTCTAGTGGGTCGGTGTCCGTGGATTAGTCTGTCTGGTAGGTCATGGTGACTCTAGTGTGTCGGTGTCCGTGGATTAGTCTGTCTGGTAGGTCATGGTGACTCTAGTGGGTCGGTGTCCGTGGATTAGTCTATCTGGTAGGTCATGGTGACTCTAGTGGGTCGGTGTCCGTGGATTAGTCTATCTGGTAGGTCATGGTACTCTAGTGGGTCGGTGTCCGTGGATTAGTCTATCTGGTAGGTCATGGTGACTCTAGTGGGTCGGTGTCCGTGGATTAGTCTGTCTGGTAGGTCATGGTGACTCTAGTGTGTCGGTGTCCGTGGATTAGTCTATCTGGTAGGTCATGGTGACTCTAGTGGGTCGGTGTCCGTGGATTAGTCTATCTGGTAGGTCATGGTGACTCTAGTGGGTCGGTGTCCGTGGATTAGTCTATCTGGTAGGTCATGGTGACTCTAGTGGGTCGGTGTCCGTGGATTAGTCTATCTGGTAGGTCATGGTGACTCTAGTGGGTCGGTGTCCGTGGATTAGTCTATCTGGTAGGTCATGGTGACTCTAGTGTGTCGGTGTCCGTGGATTAGTCTATCTGGTAGGTCATGGTGACTCTAGTGGGTCGGTGTCCGTGGATTAGTCTATCTGGTAGGTCATGGTGACTCTAGTGGGTCGGTGTCCGTGGATTAGTCTATCTGGTAGGTCATGGTGACTCTAGTGGGTCGGTGTCCGTGGATTAGTCTGTCTGGTAGGTCATGGTGACTCTAGTGTGTCGGTGTCCGTGGATTAGTCTATCTGGTAGGTCATGGTGACTCTAGTGGGTCGGTGTCCGTGGATTAGTCTATCTGGTAGGTCATGGTGACTCTAGTGTGTCGGTGTCCGTGGATTAGTCTATCTGGTAGGTCATGGTGACTCTAGTGGGTCGGTGTCCGTGGATTAGTCTGTCTGGTAGGTCATGGTGACTCTAGTGGGTCGGTGTCCGTGGATTAGTCTGTCTGGTAGGTCATGGTGACACTGCACGACGAGTTGTCTGTTCCCATGAGATGCTTCAGGAGAGAAATCTGTTTGATTTGTTATCATTACTCGTCTCGGCTACGTCTTGCCACTGAACGGAGGTCGTTCAAGACGATGGTGTAAGTTTGACCACTACCCAATTGCTCCAGACAAATCTATTCCAAGGCAAGTCGCAGGTGCAGACCTACACATGCCTGAGGGCTTTGTTTGAGACGAGCAGCTCTTGTTCCACACATGTACAGGTACACGCACGTGCAAATACACATGTACTGAGGCTACACACACAGGCGTCTGTACTTGAACACTTGACATATGTACACACATTTTACAGGTGTGCGAACAGCTCACACACACACAGCACATGCATGGACACACGAACATCACACACACACGCACATACATGCACACTCACACGTACACACGAGACACGAATATAAACACAACACACATTCACAAGTACACAAACAAACACAAACACACACACACATGAACACACAAGCACACGAACACGTATACAACACACCCATGCACACACACAACAAACACACAACACACCCATGCACACACAACACACACACAACACACCCATGCACACACACAACAAACACACAACACACCCATGCACACACACAACACACCCAAACACACACACACACAACAAACACAACACACACACACACATGCACACACACACACAAGACACACATGCACACACACAACACACCCATACACACACAACAAACACACAGCTCGCCTATACACACACAACAAACACACAACACACCCATACACACACAACAAACACACCAATACACAGACACGACACACACACAACACACCCATGCACACACAACAAACACACAACACATCCATACACACACAACAAACACACAACACACCCATACACAGACACGACAAACACACAACACACCCATACATAGACACGACAAACACACAACAAGCCCATACACAGACACGACAAACACACAACACACCCATACACAGACACGACAAATACACAACACATCCATACACAGACACGACAAACACACAACACACCCATACACAGACACGACAAACACACAACAAGCCCATACACAGACCCAACAAACACACAACACACCCATACACAGACACGACAAACACACAACACACCCATACACAGACACGACAAACACACAACACACCCATACACAGACACGACAAACACACAACACACCCATACACAGACACGACAAACACACAACAAGCCCATACACAGACCCAACAAACACATAACACACCCATACACAGACACGACAAACACACAACACACCCATACACAGACACGACAAACACACAACACACCCATACATACAGACTCACACATAATCATAAGTCACCAGTTCCTCAACAAGTGACGTAATCTTGTCAAAATGCCAACCTCTGCCTCAACTTTCAAGTTTTCTCCCAAAGTGGACGGCTGAACAGCTTAGACGGCTGGACGGCTTGGACAGCTGGACTGTTGATGTCCAGTGAAATCATCCACCCGTGAGGTCATGCTGGCTATATAGGGGTCTGGACTGTCCACGTGAGGTCGTGCTGGCTCTATAGGGGTCTGGACTGTCCACGTGAGGTCGTGCTGGCTCTATAGGGGTCTGGCCTGTCAAAGTGACGTCATGCTGGCTCTGTAGGGGTTTGGGCTGTTGATGTCCACTGAAGGACATCTCTTTCCTGGCCAGTGGGGCAGGCTCGAGCAGGATCTTTGGTTTCACTACGTTTGGCTGGCTGTTGTACTGCTCCCTCTGCCTCCTTTATCCTCTTACTACCCTTTGCGTAGGTTTAGATAGCCGGAACAAGGTATTCTGCCGACATGAACTCACAACCTGAAACGTTGGTTCTTATACAATGGCCGCCTATACTTCTTCCATTTCAAATATTCTCAAAAATTGGTCAAAAAGGATCAGAGAGAAGAAAGTACGTTTGATATGAACATCTTTTTGTTTGTGCTACAAAAAAAGATATGGAGACAGAATTCACATTGAGGTATGCGTGTTTATCGCAATGAAGACCAGCTCTTCAGAAGTGGTCATTATTGGGGTACAGTTCAGAGAACATCGCATAGTCTTAGTACTCACCTGACAAACCGACTTTTGGGGGCATTGTTAAATGTGGAATCAGGCCATGTTCTCCAGCGAGACCAACAACATCCAGGACCAGTATTAAAAAGTTGGCGCCATTTTAGACATTGAGTTTTGATTGACGTTTGTAAGATGACGTCAACATCTGTCCCAGGCAGCAGGCACGTTTCTAAGTGCCACCAAGCTAGTTGACCTGCTACCCGACCTCTTCTTCTTCTTCTTCCTCTTCTTCTTCTTCTTCTTCTTATATTTCTTCTTCTACTTCTTCTTCAACTTTCATCCTGGAAAGGCGATTGTGTTGTTGTGTCGTTGTGATGTGTCTGTGTGATATTGTGCTGTTGTGTTGTTGTCATGTTGTGTCGTTGTGATGTTGTGTTGTGATGGTGTGATGTTGTATTGTTGTGTCGTTCTGTCGTTGTGATGTTGTGTCATTGTATCGTAGCTTCTAGCGAGGCTGTGATGGCAGCGCCTTTCAGCCAGAGACAAAGTGTTTCCTATGATCCTGTTTGATACTGTGTAGAAAGTCTTGGCCACCTCGCTTTAGAATCCCAGCCCTTCATCAGATACTAGTGCCAGTCTTGGCACTAATAACTGTATCTGATACTAGTGCCAGTCTTGGCACTACTGACTGTATCTGATACTAGTGCCAGTCTTGGCACTACTAACTGTCTCTGATACTAGTGTCAGTCTTGGCACTACTGACTGTCTCTGACACTAGTGCCAGTCTTGGCACTAATGACTGTATCTGATACTAGTACCAGTCTTGGCACTACTAACTGTCTCTGATACTAGTGTCAGTCTTGGCACTACTGACTGTCTCTGATACTAGTGCCAGTCTTGGCACTACTGACTGTATCTGATACTAGTGCCAGTCTTGGCACTACTAACTGTCTCTGATACTAGTGTCAGTCTTGGCACTACTGACTGTCTCTGCCTAAATACTCCCCAAGGAAGGCCATATAATACGTGTCTCTGTTGATTCCAGGACAGGCGATTCTCATAATGCTGTACCCCATTGGTGCTTGGACACTGAGCTAGGCTGTGAGAACTGGACTGCAGAAGATCTGTTGAGAAGGTTTGGACGTGACCATTCCTAATGTTTGAACGTGACCATCCCTAATGTTTGAACGTGACCATCCCTAATGTTTGGACGTGACGATCCCAAATGTTTGAACGTGACTATCCATCATATTTGAACGTGACCATCCTTACTGTTTGATCGTGACCATCCATAATGTTTGAACGTGACCATCCATAATGTTTAACGTGACCGTCCATAATGTTAAAACGTGAGCATCCCTAATGTTTGAACGTGATCATCCATAATATTTGAGCGTGACCATCCCTAATGTTTAACGTGACCATCCATAATGTTTGAACGTGACCATCCCTAATGTTTAAAGTGACCATCCATAATATTTGAGCGTGACCATCCCTAATGTTTAACGTGACCATCCATAATGTTTGAACGTGACCATCCCTAATGTTTGAAGTGACCATCCATAAAGTTTGAACGTGACCATCCCTAATGTTTAACGTGACCATCCATAATGTTTGAACGTGACTATCCATAATCTTTGAACGTGCCCATCCATAATGGTTGAACGTGACCGTCCATAATGTTTGAACGTGACCATCCCTAATGCTTAACGTGACCATCCATAATGTTTGAACGTGACTATCCATAATGTTTGAACGTGTCCATCCATAATGTTTTAACGTGACCATCCATAATGTTTGAACGTGACCATGCAAAATGTTTGAACGTGCCCATCCATAATGTTTGAACGTGATCATCCATAATATTTGAGCGTGACCATCCCTACTGTTTAACGTGACCATCCATAATGTTTGAACGTGACCATCCCTAATGTTTAAAGTGACCATCCATAATGTTTGAACGTGACCATCCCTAATGTTTAACGTGACCATCCATAATGTTTGAACGTGACTATCCATAATGTTTGAACGTGTCCATTCCGAACATCATTTGAGGTGAAAGTTCGCTTTGGATACATCCAGTGTCACGTACAACATTATAGTTTCTGCCTTTGTGTTCTTAATGAACTTGTACGCGCATCTGCATGCCTGCTTATTTGTGCTTTCTGTTTTCATTTTCATTTCATCAACATCCAGTGCATGTTATCCAAATACATTCCTTCCGAAAGACTGGCGAAAGAGTTTCCTACAAACAGGAGAGTGACGTCTGCATCATGATGATGATGCAATTTCTTCCTGTTTGAGAATGAGGCTGCTAAGTTGTTTTTTGTGTCACTTCTCTGGGAAAGTTAAACAAGACTTTTTTTAAGCTGAACTTAATCCAAAATAAAATAGTTTTCGATGCCTCATCTGTTTCGATGTTCCTGTTTTTTGTTTTAATTTATTATATTTGCTGTGCTCATTGCTTGCAAGAACCCATTTGGCTTGGCTTGGCTTGGCTTGGCGTGGCTTGGCTGGCTTGGTTTGGCTTGGCGTGGCTTGGCTTGGCGTGGCTTGGCTTGGCTTGGCGTGGCGTGGCTTGGCGTGGCTTGGCTTGGCTTAGCTTGGCGTGGCTTGGCGTGGCTTGGCTTGGCTTGGCGTGGCGTGGCGTGGCTTGGCGTGGCTTGGCTTGGCGTGGCGTGGCTTAGCTTGGCGTGGCTTGGCTTGGCGTGGCTTGGCTTGGCTTGGCGTGGCTTGGCTTGGCGTGGCTTGGTTTCTTCCGTTCTCAATCTCTCGCCACCAAACCCTGAAAGGGCTTAAGTAACAGAATGTAGTCCAGATAGCTGAATGCGTTCTGTCGTAGTTTACAATTTTACTGCGATATTTACACCTTTCAGTCCAACACATCCGACTTCAGCAAGCATTTTTTTAGCACCGGGTTAACATTCCCTCTTCGATCCCTTCTCCTTAGCCAGTCTGCCCTGTTGCAGCCTGTTATCCAGGATCACCGCGTGGAGGTGTAGAAGGGTCTTGGCAGCTCTGGTTCGCTGGCCCTGACGCTAGCAGTTAGCTATGGGTCGCTGACCACTACAACTGATGCGTTGCTCAGCACCTTGATCAAGAACCCGTTTAGAAGAGATTAATTCAAGTTGAACAAGCCTTCTGGGAAAGTCTCATTATTTAGAAGTTCCTATCTCTATTTCTCCGTCTCTCTTTTTCTAAGCTCGTTAAATATATATGAAGGAGGTTTCATGTTGATTGGTGTCCTGTCTGCTCCGACTGCGCGATTCATTTCAGACAATCAATCTGTTATGTTCGAATTTGTAATGATCCATGCCTGAAACTGTTCACATGTGGTCAGATGAAAGAAAATAACTGACCGTTAATCTGTTCATTCCATTTCCGGCTGGCCCCACGAAGTCAATTGAAGCGACGATCAGCAAATCAGTGCTGACAAACATGCTATTCCGTGGCGGCCCTGGGACCAGGCTGCACTAATGTAGTCTGCCTGAGAGAGTATGGATCGCACGGGAAATGCAAACAGTGTACTCAAAGACGTCAGTTGAAATTGAATGTTTATTGGTAGAAGCGCGCAGATATCGCAGCCTCGCTGTTAAAAACGATACAACGTCACAGAGTCACAGCGTCACAACGTCACAACGTCACAGAAGGCCTGACAGAAGTAACACCCTAGAAGAAGACCTTCACCTACTCCTCATGTATGTATCCAGATCTGAACTCGTTCCCACGCTCTGACTGGACTCTTCAAACAAGAACAGAGATCCAATGGAATTGTACTACTTACAACTGTACGTAAAGTACATGGCTTTGGCGCAGTAGTAATAGTAGTAGTTGTAGTAGTAGTAGTAGTAGTAGTAGTAGTATTAGTAGTAGTAATAGTAGTAGTAGTAGTAGTAGTAGTAGTAATAGTAGTAGTAGTAGTAGTAGTAATAGTAATAGTAGTAGTAGTAGTAGTAGTAGTAGTAGTAGTAGTAGTAGTAATAGTAATAGTAGTAGTAGTAATAGTAGTAGTAGTAGTAGTAGTAGTAGTAGTAGTAGTAGTAGTAGTAGTAGTAGTAGAAGTAGTAGTATTAGCAGCAGTACTTGCAGTCGAAGTATTGTAATATTAATAGTACTAGTAGTAATAGTATTATAATACTAAAAGTAGTAGTAGTAGTACTAGTAGTAGCAGTGGTAGTTGTAGTAGTAGTAGTAGTAGTAGTAGTAGTAGTAGTACCAGTAGTAGCTGTAGCAGTAGTAGTAGTAGTAGTAGTAGTAGTAATATTGTAATATTAATATTGGTGGTGGCAGTAATAGTATTGGTAGTAGTAGTAGTAGTAGTAGTAGTAGTAGTACAGATAGTAGTAGTAGTGGTAGTTGTAATAGTCGTAGTAATAGTAGTGGTAGTAGTAGTAGTAATAGTAGTAGTAGTAGTGGTAGTGGTGGTAGTAATTGCAATGGTAGTAGTAGAGATAGTAGTAGTAGTGGTAGAGGTAGTAGTAGTAGTGGTAGTAATAGTAATGTGGTAGTAGTAGCAGTATTAGTCGTAGTCGTAGGGGTATTAGTAGTAGTATTGTAATAATAGTAGTAGTAGTTGTAGCTGTAGTAGTAGCAGTGGTAGTAGTAGTAGTAGTAGTAGTAGTAGAAGTAGTAGTAGTCGTATTGTAACGTTAATAGTAGTTGTAGTAGTAGTAGTAGCAGTAGTAGTAGTAGTAGTAGTAGTAGTAGTAGTAGCAGTAGTAGTAGTAGTAGTAGTAGTCGTATTGTAACGTTAATAGTAGTAGCAGTAGTAGTAGTAGTAGTAGTAGTAGCAGTAGTAGTAGTAGTAGTAGTAGTAGTCGTCGTATTGTAACGTTAAAAGTAGTTATAGTAGTTGGAGTACAATAACGCGTGTTAAAGGCTCCAGTTAAGTCTCTTGACTCCAAATCTTATTGGACGCCGCGTGCTGGTATGTGCTGAATATGTTTTCCTTCATCCGTCCTCCTCAGTGATTCTGCTGGTAGAAGTCACACCAACCCTTGCATATATCCCAGTGGCGCACATCCATTTTCCCTGACGTGTACAACAGATACCAGACAATCATGGCTTCCTCCAGGTAAGCGGTGCCTCTCCCACGTGCTAATGACATTGGTTATGTCCATGTTGATGTAGCTTGTGTTTGTTGACTTGGCATGTTGACAAACAATCAACAAGAGTGACGTGAAGATCTACACTAGGGCACATGTTGTGTCGAGTAATGTTTCTGTTCAACTTAAGATGACCTAATTCTGGTTCAAGCAGGTGCAAGCTGGACGGGTCAATAAAGACACGTTCATACCCTTCCATCTCTATGTTTCTATTTTGATTGCTTTTGGAATGATCACAGAGATGGAGAAACGTGTAATTCAGACGGAATATGTCAACATATTGAGGTAGACGGCATCTGTCAACATATTGAGGTAGACGACATGTTGAGGTAGACGGCATCTGTCAACATATTGAGGAAGACGGCATCTGTCAACATCTTGAGGTAGACGACATATTGAGATAGACGGCATCTGTCAACATCTTGAGGTAGACGACATATTCAAGTAGACGGCATCTGTCAACATCTTGAGGTAGACGACATATTCAAGTAGACGGCATCTGTCAACATCTTGAGGTAGACGACATATTGAGGTAGACGGCATCTGTCAACATATTGAGGTAGACGGCATCTGTCAACATCTTGAGGTAGACGGCATCTGTCAACTTATTGAGGTAGACGGCATCTGTCAACTTATTGAGGTAGACGGCATCTGTCAACTTATTGAGGTAGACGGCATCTGTCAACATATTGAGGTAGACGGCATCTGTCAACATCTTGAGGTAGACGGCATCTGTCAACATATTGAGGTAGACGGCATCTGTCAACATATTGAGGTAGACGGCATCTGTCAACTTATTGAGGTAGACGGCATCTGTCAACATATTGAGGTAGACGGCATCTGTCAACATATTGAGGTAAATGGCATCTGTCAACATATTGAGGTAAATGGCATCTGTCAACATACTTTGTTTGGCTGGTAGAATGATGCTGTCGTTGTGGCAGATGGGGTGGGTGAAATGAGCCGGTATCTGATAATGGTGTAACTGAAAATCAAACAGCTCATATTTCAGATGGTTAGCCGACTTCGCAATCGCTAGAATAGCGTGTTGACCAAGTGGGCATGGATGGATTGAAATATACCTTGAACGGGTGGAAAGTCCATGAATTGGGGAGTATTCTACAAGCGTTGTTCCAGCAAGTTTGTCTGGTCACGTGCACTAACTTCAGCGGTGTCTCACAGTTGTCGTCACATCCGCTACGACCGCGAGCTTACCTCGCGACGTACACGGATTGGCTTGTCCGCTCTACTTCTGATGGTAGACAAACACGCGACCACTCTATTCACGACAGGAAACCGACATATTCTCTTGGACCAGAATGAGTTGGACAATAAAAACACATTCCATGTTTCTCCGCTGAAGGGATTGTGCCGGCAGCTTTGTTCATTGATTGCGCATGTTTGAGAAGTCATCATGGCTTCTTTTCTTTGTTGATCTCACTTCCGTGGCGCAGATCCGGTTGCCAGGACAACAAGACCGAAATGGTTGTTGGTGAGATGTAAGCAACCACGTGATCGCCGTATCCAGGACTAGATTTGGCATCTATCTGTAGCTACACCATCCTTTTTCTTACTGATTGCCTATGTACATCGTTCTGTCTGTACACAGTGTGGGAGTTTACATGATCGTACACATGATAGGAGATTCCAGACATGGACAGACCACACTAAGTGGGCACAGGACCCCCATATTAGAGATTACAGAAACACAAGGAAGATTGATGGAGATATAAGACATTTGAGTGTCCACAATTTGTCGTGAATGCCATTAAAGACATTTCCATCGAAATGTCAAGATTCCGTTTGACTAGAAAGCTGGCGCTTGCTATATATGAACCCATGGATAGCATCCCTGGACCATCTCTTGGCAAACGTCCAGAAACAGGTCCCCAGACGAGCTCTTATGAAACGTGATCAGACAAACACATTAACCTAATTGCCAAAATGGCCGACCACTGCACAGACCAACGTTCGAGATAAATGAAAGGTCAACAAGCGACCTATGCCTGGTGTCCCTCGTGAAGAGCTTCCAAGACTTAATCCGTCATGATGGATATTCTCTGATCGCGCATCCTGGCCAGCTAGGGAGAAGCATGTAGGTCTGTGAATATGACATCAATAAAACATAAGGTCATCCTCGTCGTGGGACCTTCACAGCTATCTCGGGCTTGGGCAGCGTCAATGCAAATATGATTTATATATGGCCAAGCGATGATTTGGTATCAACGGGCATGGGGCTAGAGGAGAGACAGGGAGAGGGAGTGAGGGGGAGTGAGAGAGGGTGATGAGGGAGAAAGTGAGAGAGACAGTGACAGGATGTGAGAGGAGTAAAAGGAGAGAGAGGGTGAAAGAGGGGAGTAAGAGGGAGTGAGAGAGGGTGAGTGAGAGAGGGTGAGTGAGGGGAAGAAAGGGCGAGTGATGGGGAGTGAGAGAGGGTGAGTGTGAGATGGTGAGTGAGAGAGGGGGAATGAGAGAGGGGTAGTGAGAGAGGGGTAGTGAGATGGAGTGAGAGAGGGTGAGGGTGAGTGAGGGGAAGAAAGGGCGAGTGATGGGGAGTGAGAGAGGGTGAGGGAGAGAGGGTGAGGGAGAGAGGGGGAAAGACAATAAGAAAGGGGAAGAGGGAGAGATGAGAAGTGACGAGGAGTGAGGGAGAATGCGAAAGGGAGGAAAGGAGAAAGAGTGAGACAGGAGGATTGAGGGGGGATTGAGAAATGAGTAGTAAGGGGGGGGGGATGAGAGAGATTGTGAGAAAGGGGAATTGAGGGAGGGAGTCAAAAAGACAGTGACAGAGAGGGAGTGAGGAGGAGTAAAGGGTAGTGAGTAGGAGTGAGGGTGAGTGAGGAGGAGTATGTTCACGTGATGACTGTTGTCTGCTGTACTTGTGCCAACGTGATGACTGTTGACTGTTGACTATTGTAATTGTGTCCACGTGATGGATGACTGTTGACTGTAGTACTTGTGTCCACGTGATGACTGTTGTACTTGTGTCCACGTGATGGATGACTGTTGACTGTAGTACTTGTGTCCACGTGATGACTGATGACTGTTGACTGTCATACTTGTGTCCACGTGATGGATGACTGTTGACTATTGTACTTGTGTCCACGTGATGATTCTTGACTGTCATGGATGTTGTCCGCTGCACTTGTGTCTACGTCATGGTAATTCGTTCCTATCTAGGTTATTATCAACCTTTGATGTTCATTTATATAATTGTGACTCTGATGTTCACTTATCTTTTCCTGTATTTGATGTTCACTTCTCTTGTCGTGTATTTGATGTTTACTTATCCTGTCGTGTATTTGATGTTCACTTATCTTTTCATATATTTAATGTTCACTTCTCTTGCCATGTATTTAATGTTCACTTCTCTTGTCGTGTATTTAATGTTCACTTATCTTTTCATGTATTTGATGTTCACTTATCTTGTCGTGTATTTGATGTTCACTTATATTTTCCTGTATTTAATGTTCGCTTATCTTGTCGTGTATTTAATGTTCACTTCTCTTGCCATGTATTTAATGTTCACTTCTCTTGTCGTGTATTTAATGTTCACTTTTCTTATCGTGTTTTTGATGTTCACTTATCTTGTCGTGTATTTGATGTTCACTTATCGTGTCCTGCAGCTCATGTTCACTTATCTTGTCGTGTATTCAATGTTCACTTATCTTGCTGTGTATTCAATGTTCATTTCTCATGTCGTGTCTGGATGTCCACTTCTCGTATCGTGTCTCTGATCTGCTAACTGACAATTGTCCGGCAGCCAGCATGTATCCGGCGCCATACCTGATGCACCCCAAGCGGAGAATGGACTCGGAGAACGCAATTGATTTTGGCACCTCTGAGATTTGCTCAAAAGTCATCCAATCAACTGTTCTCGCCTTATTCACTCCGGGACCATTGTTTTCAACGTCCGCCAAAGAAAGGCATTGATTGGCTGACACATTAATTTCCGGTCTAGAGCGCGCGGGAATGTGCAGGACAGTGGGATTTGGTTTCATATTTTTTGTTTGTTATAACCTGAGCTGACCTTTATAGGGAACGTTCATGATCTCTCAGAAGTGTGCTCACGAAGGCTGGTTGCTAGGATCGAACATAGTTCTTAAAGTAGGTCAGCCCTGGCACCCGATTACACCTCGGAAAACGCACCGCCTGGCACTGGCCGAATCTGTATTGGCTGGTACGCGAGTATAATGCCTCCATTCACAGGTCCAGCCTCGGTACAAGTATTTCCAATTTGAGATGTGGCTTCCACAAACGATGCAGCATTTCCCATGCCCACATGACAGCAGATATATCTTTTGCTAAGAAAAATGCGTGTAAGCTTGTGGGAATTTATTTCTTTGGTTGTTTTTAGGTTGTGGAGAAGTCTTGAGAAGTATCAAGATGTGAACATTTGATAGATCATCAATCACGTGGGAACAAGACGACATCAGTAGCACAACTTTGTTACTGGCCTACTCACGTGAGTGTCGCCCGCGGAGCAGGTCATTCGGTGAAGGGGAGTGGTCTGAGATAGATTCACAGAGAGAGGAGATGAAGACTGCATATGTGAGAGGGAGGAGAGTGACAGACATTAGGACAGAGAGAGAGAGAGAGAGAGAGAGAGAGGGAGCTAGAGAGAGAGAGAGAGAGAGAAATGTGAAAGAGTCAGAGAATGAGGCAAAGCGGGACAGAGAGAGGGGAAAGATGGAGCGAAATCGAGAGGGAATGGTGATATACACAGACTGGAAGACAAGATGGATAGAGCGATCACGAAGAAAAAAGGGGATGAGGGACAGAAAGAGGGGGAGGGGGGTAGAGACAAACGGAGATTGGAGTGAACATACAGCCAGAGAAGATTGAGAGAAAGATGGGAGGGGGGAGACAAACGGAGATTGGAGTGGACATACGGCCAGAGGAGAGTGAGAGAAAGAGTGACACGGCATTCAGACGGCCACAATAAATACAGGTCAAGTTGAGAAGGACTGACCGTTACCTGCCTGGCTTAGTGTGTAAATAGAAAACTATACCAGCTAATGGAACAGGAATAATGTGACTGTCAGAACACTTGACGCCGGCGAGGTGCAGGTGCCGCTGCTCTATACCTTCTTGTCATTCGAAGATTTTTCAACATGCGCTTCCGGTGACAAGTTAACTTGACGTAAGAAGACACGGCAAACATGAAAGCAGCGTCTACACCTCCACTTCACCGTTGTCTTCGTTATCCGGCGGGTAGACAGGAACCGAGCTGAAAGGAGGAATGGACAATGCATGAGGAGGTGTAAAGACAGACACGCGACAACCATCAGACATGAGGAAAGGATGAGGTGGTGTAGAGACAGACACGCGACAACCATCCGATCTTATCTACCAAACATTGATAACATTATGCTGGCCGACATTTAGCCGTTGGGACCGACCCGCCATCTCTTGGGACTGAACGTTAATTGATGGGACAGGTGTAGGAGCAGACGGAAGTTTGGGGAGGGGCAGGAGGAGCAGAGGAAGTTTGGGGAGGGGCAGGAGGAGCAGAGGAAGTTTGGGGAGGGGCAGGAGGAGCAGAGGAAGTTTGGGGAGGGGCAGGAGGAGCAGAGGAAGTTTGGGGAGGGGCAGGAGGAGCAGAGGAAGTTTGGGGAGGGGCAGGAGGAGCAGAGGAAGTTTGGGGAGGGGCAGGAGGAGCAGAGGAAGTTTGGGGAGGGGCAGGAGGAGCAGAGGAAGTTTGGGGAGGGGCAGGAGGAGCAGAGGAAGTTTGGGGAGGGGCAGGAGGAGCAGAGGAAGTTTGGGGAGGGGCAGGAGGAGCAGAGGAAGTTTGGGGAGGGGCAGGAGGAGCAGTGGAAGTTTGGGGAGGGGCAGGAGGAGCAGAGGAAGTTTGGGGAGGGGCAGGAGGAGCAGAGGAAGTTTGGGGAGGGGCAGGAGGAGCAGAGGAAGTTTGGGGAGGGGCAGGAGGAGCAGAGGAAGTTTGGGGAGGGGCAGGAGGAGCAGAGGAAGTTTGGGGAGGGGCAGGAGGAGCAGAGGAAGTTTGGGGAGGGGCAGGAGGAGCAGAGGAAGTTTGGGGAGGGGCAGGAGGAGCAGAGGAAGAAATGAGAACAATGGAATAAACGGAAAGGAAGAGACGAGATGAATGTTGGATGAAACTGAGAAGAATTGTGTACTCTTGGTACGGCTGTTTATGTCACATTGTGTGTGCTGTTACCAGCTGAAGTACAAGGACTTAGTGTTTTGTGTCTCCTGCATACATTAATTAGACACGGTGTTCTGGGGGTGTTGTGTTCTCTGTAAGATGTAGAACTGTGGCTGCAACCCCGCAATGACTGGATGTATTATAGATAACAACCATGTCAACCCACTGGGGATTTCATTTATCTGGACAACAAACAAACCTCAGCTGTCCGAAGCCACACAGGACATGATCCGAAGAGTCGGCCCTGCTGCCTCTCCCCTATGAGCGTGCTGGTTCGAGTCTGGAGCCAGCAGAGCATTCACTGAAAACCGAAGAGAACATTTACATGACCTGTGACATCACCATTGACCTGGAAGTTTCTGCAGAGCGATCAGAAAATGGCTTTCCACATTCACTTCCAGAAGCGCATACTTCGACCCACTGGTATGACCTGGTCTGATCCACTTCCAGAGGCACTTACGTCGACCCACTGGTATAACCTAGTCTGATCCGCATCCTTCTTCTTCTTCTTCTTCTCACGCTGTTTACAGCGATATTTACGTTGCACTGTTTTATTTTGTTAAGCCTGTGGCTCAGTGCATCCGATTTCAACAGGCGTTTCTGTAGGGTTGCCCTCCTTAGCCTTTGGCTGTCCCCAGCCTAACTGCAAGGCAGCAGTTGTTTTTGGTCAGAGTTGTCTCTCTTGGGAAGTTGTCTTGCAGGACTATCGAGTCTTCCCTACTCGTGTCTATAGGGTTTGGCAATGATATGATGGACTATGTACTAGTTTGTACTATCCCGGAAGAGAGGCAGTCCAGTGTGACTGTGTCCCAGGATCGTCACGTCCTGCCAGCATATGCATGTGAGTGAGGTATATCTTTGCTTGATCCGCATCCAAGGGCGCATACTTCGAACCACTGGTATGACCTGGTCTGATCCGCATCCAAGGGCGCATACTTCGAACCACTGGTATGACCTGGTCTGATCCGCATCCAAGGGCGCATACTTCGAACCACTGGTATAAACTTGTCTGATCCGCATCCAAGGGCGCATACTTCGAACCACTGGTATAAACTTGTCTGATCCGCATCTAAGAGCGCATACTTCGAACCACTGGTATAAACTTGTCTCATCCTCATCCAAGGGCGCACACTTCGAACCACTGGTATGACCTGGTCTGAAACGACAAGTCACCTGGTAGAGAGTTTTCCAAAGCACATTCACCATATTAAACCTTGACCTTAGTGTGTCTTTTGGGATATGTTGCCGGGCTTACTAAAACGTCCCGGCCCACTAGCTGTTCAATCTGGCCCGCGACACCAAGGATGGAAACAAACCGTCCCCATCACGGTCCCACTCCTGCGGCCGCTCACATACAACCTGGTTAGGTCATAATAAAGAAATTATCTTCATTTCATGTAGCCCGTGGCTGAGCGTTCTGATTGGTGGTTTGGCAGGACGCGCCCATGTCGGTCAAGCGAGCCACCTACCTACCTAATCAGATACGGAAAGTGCTGTTCTAGATGTGGGATTTTTAGTCTTTGAACGTTTACAGAGGACACGATGTCCTGGTGGAAGTTTTGTGTTTGGTAAACTGTTAGAGGACACGATGTCCTGGTGGAAGTTTTGTGTTTGGTAAACTGTTAGAGGGCATGGTGTTTTAATGGTGTTTTGTGTTTGGTAAACTGTTAGAGGGCTATGTGTTTTAATGATGTTTTGCCTCGTCTGTGAACTGTTAGAGGGCTATGTGTTTTAATGATGTTTTGCCTCGTCTGTGAACTGTTAGAGGGCTTGGTGTTTTAATGATGTTTTGCCTTGTCTGTGCACAGTTAAAAGACATATTTTTTAAATGGTAACTTTTCGTTCATTTAATTTTTGGTTCCTATTTTCATTTCGCAAATGTGTTTGTTTTAGCGTATTTCCTGTCTCGGCTTTCCTTTCGGTCACTCAATCTGTCTGTCACTCCTGCTGTCTGTCACTGGCCCTGTCTGTCACTCCTCCTGTCTTTCGCTCCTCCTATCTGTCACTCCTCTTATCGGTCGATCCTCATGTCTGTCACTCGTTCTGTCGGTCACTCCTCCGTTCTGTCACTCCTCCTATCGGTCATTCCTACTGTCTGTCACTCTTCCTGTCTGTCACTCATCCTGTCTGTAACTCTTCCTGTCTGTCACTCATCCTGTCTGTCACTCTTCCTGTCTGTCCCTCCACCTGTCTGTCAATCCTCCTGTCTGTCACTCTTCCTGTCTGTCACTCATCCTTTCTGTCACTCCTCCTATCCGTCGCTTCTCCCGTCTGTCACTCCTCCTGTCTGTCACTCCACCTGTCTGTCAATCCTCCTGTCTGTCACTCATCCTTTCTGTCACTCCTCCTATCCGTCGCTTCTCCCGTCTGTCACTCCTCCTGTCGGTCACTCCTCCTGTCTGTCACTCCTCCTGTCTGTCCTATGCCCTTTGTGGCACTCCCCTTGTCTAATTTCCGGTCTGTCGAATATCATGAGTGTTACTTCTTGTCTTTATTATGTCCTGTCTGTCCCATGTCCCGTCTGCTCCATGTCCCGTCTGTCCCATGTCCTGTCTGTCCCATGTCATTTCTGTCCCATATCCCGTCTGCCCCATGCCCCGTCTGTCCCATGTCCTGTCTGTCCCATGTCCCGTCTGTCCCATGTCCCGTCTGTCCCATGTCCTGTCTGTCTTATGTACAGTCTGTCCCATGTCCTGTTTGCCCCATGTCCTGTCACGTGTGCTGTTATTTCTGTCTCCCAGCATTGGCCTTTTTCTGCCGGAAACACTTTGCACAGAGTACATACAGTCTGATATAACAGACACACACAGCAAGCAGACAGTACCTCAGGACCTGGGACCTTGTGATGACAGCACGCAAAAAGACCACCAAAGGCCACTAAGAACTAAGCCTACACACCAAAGGACCACTAAGAACTAAGCCGACACACAAAGGACCACTAAGAACTAAGCCTACACACCAAAGGCCACTAAGAACTAAGCATACACACCAAAGGCCACTAAGAACTAAGCCGACACACAAAGGACCACTAAGAACTAAGCCTACACACCAAAGGCCACTAAGAACTAAGCCGACACACAAAGGATAACTAAGAACTAAGCAGACACACAAAGGACCACTAAGAACTAAGCCTACACACCAAAGGCCACTAAGAACTAAGCCAACACACCAAAGAAAACTAAGAACTAAGCCGACACCAAAGACAACTAAGAACTAAGCAGACACACAAAGGACCACTAAGAACTAAGCAGACACACAAAGGACCACTAAGAACTAAGCCTACACAAAAGGCCACTAAGAACTAAGCAGAGAAACAAAAGACTACTAAGAACTAAGCAGACACACAAGGGACCACTAAGAACTAAGCAGACACAGAAAGGACCACTAAGAACTAAGCCGACACCAAGGACCACTAAGAGCAAAGCAGACACACCAAGGACCACTAAGAACTAAGCAGACACACCAAGGACCACTAAGAACTAAGCCGAAACACCAGAGCCACTAAGAACTAAGTTGACACACCAGAGCCACTAAGAACTAAGCCGACACACCAAAGGCCACTAAGAACTAAGCCGACACACCAAAGGCCACTTAGAACTAAGCAGACACACCAGAGCCACTAAGAACTAAGCCGACACACAAGAGCCACTAAGAACTAAGCAGACACACCAGAGCCACTAAGAACTAAGCCGACACACCAGAGCCACTAAGAACTAAGCCGACACACCAGAGTCACTAAGAACTAAGCCGACACACCAAAGGCCACTAAGAACTAAGCCAACACCAAAGACAACTAAGAACTAAGCAGACACACAAAGGACCACTAAGAACTAACAGACACACAAAGGACCACTAAGAACTAAGCCTACACACAAAAGGCCACTAAGAACTAAGCAGACAAACAAAAGACTACTAAGAACTAAGCAGACACAGAAAGGACCACTAAGAACTAAGCCGACACACCAAGGACCACTAAGAACTAAGCAGACACACCAGAGCCACTAAGAACTAAGCTGACACACCAAAGGCCACTAAGAACTAAGCCGGCACACCAAAGGCCACTTAGAACTAAGCAGACACTCCAGAGCCACTAAGAACTAAGCCGACACACCAGAGCCACTAAGAACTAAGCAGACACACCAGAGCCACTAAGAACTAAGCCGACACACCAGAGCCACTAAGAACTAAGCCGACACACCAGAGCCACTAAGAACTAAGCCGACACACCAGAGCCACTAAGAACTAAGCCGACACACCAAAGGCCACTAAGAACTAAGCCAACACACCAAAGGCCACTAAGAACTAAGCAGACAAACCAAAGGCCCCTTAATCCCAGCAAAGCTTGGGACTCTAATGGAGTATAGTCCAGCCACATTCATCAACTTGATAAAGCATGCATTTGAAATTAACGTCAGCCACTTCATCACCGATGTCAAGAATACATCACTGCATGAAAACTCACACCAGAGCTATACTTGTCCACTCCCTATTCATGGCGAGAGACCCACACTGTTAAATAAGCACTGGATAATCAGACTTCCTGCTTATCTCCAGAGCAAATCAATGTCCCACTCAGAGAGGCAACATATTCTAGCCTTCGTACCGTCAGGCACTGAAATAAGCTTAGGTCAATGTTGGGACATTTCTTTACAATAGCTGAAAGTTGGAGATGGCTCAGTTGATGTTGCACGCAACCTTTAGAATGCGTATCAAAAGGACTTAATGTCATGTTGAACCAGCGTGTATGTGAGTTGGATAGCAGCCGTGCTGATGAAGATGGCAGCTGTACTGATGAAGATGACAGCTGTACTGATGAAGATGACAGCTGTACTGATGAAGATGACAGATGTACTCTGCTGGTGCACATGGATGTGAGACTGATCCGAGTGACTTCGGTCTAGCCTCGCCCATCAGTGTTTATTATTGCCAGTGTAGGTAACTGCGTCTATTTACAAGATGAAGGGATTTCATTGTTACATCCCTTGACATGCATTTGTCTCTGTACGCGCATGTTTCCTCATGGGCTAATGGATCGGGTTGCTAATTGTACATGGGGTCAACCTTACAGACAGCAAACCCTTTACAAGGAACCTGCGAAAAAGCATATTTGGTGTTATTGCAGTAGGAGTTTCAATAATAATGTGTTTTGCTTGATTATGTTTATTGACGCCTCCCTTCACTGCCGCTACTATTTAGTTGCATGTAACGACATGACAAGTGGTGGTGGGATGGGTGTGGTTGGGATCTGGTCAAGCTTTCTCAGTAAATGACCTTCAGATCCACATGGGGAGGGTTCTGGCTTGAACAAGTCGCCTGTTTCCTGTTGTTGTGTCTGTCTATGGACCTTGTCTTGATGTTGCGGGAACAGTCATTGTCTTAGACCAATGTCCAGGCTCTGATAACATGGCGTACACAGCACACACAACAATGTGTGTGCATCTTACATGTCTGTGGACACTTGGTGATTCACATCTTACATGTCTGTGGACAATTGGTGATTTACATCTTACATGTCTGTGGACACTTGGTGATTCACATCTTACATGTCAGTGAACACTTGGTGATTCACATCTTACATGTCAGTGAACATTTGGTGATTCACATCTTACATGTCTGTGAACATTTGGTGATTCACATCTTACATGTCAGTGAACATTTGGTGATTCACATCTTACATGTCTGTGGACACTTGGTGATTCACATCTTACATGTCTGTGGACACTTGGTGATTCACATCTTACATGTCAGTGAACATTTGGTGATTCACATCTTACATGTCAGTGAACATTTGGTGATTCACATCTTACATGTCAGTGAACATTTGGTGATTCACATCTTACATGTCAGTGAACATTTGGTGATTCACATCTTACATGTCAGTGAACACTTGGTGATTCACATCTTACATGTCAGTGAACATTTGGTGATTCACATCTTACATGTCAGTGAACACTTGGTGATTCACATCTTACATGTCAGTGAACATTTGGTGATTCACATCTTACATGTCAGTGAACATTTGGTGATTCACATCTTACATGTCAGTGAACATTTGGTGATTCACATCTTACATGTCAGTGAACATTTGGTGATTCACATCTTACATGTCAGTGAACATTTGGTGATTCACATCTTACATGTCAGTGAAAACTTGGTGATTCACATCTTACATGTAAGTGAACACTTTGTGATTCACATGTTACATGTCAGTGAATACTTGTTGATTCACATCTTACATGTCAGTGAACACTTGCCTGGGGACGGCGTGGGCTAGTGGTTAAGCGACAAGGCTCACAATCCGTAGATGCTGAGTTCGCTCCCCATCACAGCACCGGACATTAGCCCGGGACGCAGACCCTGACATAAAATTCTTGCCGAAGTCGGCTGCACTAAGCCGACAGTCGCAAAATAAAAACATAGTGCAACGCACAGTGCCTTGGGGAATAGAGAAATGCGATGAACGCAAACAAAACCCGACAAAAAACTTGGTATTTTCGGGTTGCACGTATCCAAGTTTTACAGTCACCTGTTCCGTTAAAGAACTACTCACCCACAACATGGCGGTCAAGTCTCGAGCAATGAAACGGGAATGTCTCTTTAAGAAGAGAAACCATACTTTCTGGCACTGCGTGTTCAGCGATGCATGTGGAGCACTTGATATATTCACCTTTCAGTGGTCGATTAAAAACTCTCTGCGTATTCTGTAACAAAGCGACGGTAGTAGAGTGAGTGGGTAAAATACTCAGCTACCTCGTGATGAATATTAGAACGAACTTCAAATGTGAGAGGGTCGTTCAAATCATACCGGGACTTTTTGTTTTACTTCTGCCTGAATGGTTTATATCGTGCTGGAACTACTGTGATTAGTTAGGGTCACATGTGTCCTATTGTTTCTAGATGGCCCACTTGTGTCCTATTGTTGCTAGGTGGCCCACATGTGTCCTATTGTTTCTAGATGGCCCACTTGTGTCCTAATGTTGCTAGGTGGCCCACATGTGTCCTATTGTTTCTAGATGGCCCACTTGTGTCCTAATGTTGCTAGGTGGCCCACATGTGTCCTATTGTTTCTAGATGGCCCACTTGTGTCCTATTGTTTCTAGATGGCCCACTTGTGTCCTATTGTTGCTAGGTGGCCCACATGTGTCCTATTGTTTCTAGATGGCCCACTTGTGTCCTATTGTTGCTAGGTGGCCCACCTGTGTCCTATTGCTGCTAGGTGGCCCACGTGTGTCCTATTACTGCTAGGTGGCCCTCTTGTGTCCTATTGTTGCTAGGTGGCCCACTTGTGACCTATTGTTTCTAGGTGGCCCACTTGTGTCATATTGCTGCTAGGTGGCCCACTTGTGATTTTTGTTGCTAGGTGGCCGACTTGTGTCCTATTGCTGCTAGGTGGCCCACGTGTGTCCTATTACTGCTAGGTGGCCCTCTTATGTCCTATTGTTGCTAGGTGGCCCCCTTGTGATCTATTACTGCTAGGTGGCCCACTTGTGTTCTATTGCTGCTAGGTGGCCCACGTGTGTCCTATTACTGCTAGGTGGCCCACTTGTGTCCTATTACTGCTAGGTCTCCCTCTTGTGTCCTATTACTGCTAGGTGGCCCACTTGTGTCCTATTACTGCTAGATGCCCACTTTAGTCCTATTGCTGCTAGGTGGCCTACTTGTGTCCTATTGCTGCTAGGTGGCCCACTTGTGTCTTATTACTGCTAGATGGCCCACTTGTGTCCAATTGCTGCTAGGTGGCCCACTTGTGTCCTTTTGCTGCTAGATGGCCCACTTACTTGTGTCCTATTGCTGTTAGGTGGCCCACGTGTGTCCTATTGCTACTAGGTGGCCCACTTATCATGGGCCAGTCATATGACAGATAAATACAAAAGGCAGACAATACTGTTGCAGCGTGTTGAGATGAAGATTCTTGTGAAAGAAGGCGGGAAACCTGCAGACATTTACAGAAGACTGCTATCACAATAAGGTGGTGAGACACTCAGCCGCAGTCAGAGATTTGAATGGTGTAAACGTTTTAGAGAAGACCGTACGTTCGTGAGTGATGATTCCGGCCGTGTTGGCTCTCAACCCACCAGTCATTCCTGTGAATATCCAGATTGTTGAACGCCTTATCCTGGAAAATCGACGCATAATCTGTCGCAAAATTGCACAAGAGGTAAGTATTCCTCTGGATACGGTGAATACTATTATCCATGAACATTTACATTTCCAGAAGGTTAGTGCACGTTTGGTGCCAAGACAGCTTTCCGTCTTGACCGGCAGAGAAGGGTTCAAGTCTGCACTGGATTGATGGAACGTTCTGACATGGAGGGCATGCCTTTTTGGATCGCTTCATTACATGTGACGTAACCTGGGCGCATCATTACATGTGACAAAACCTTGGCACACCATTACATGTGATGAAACATGGGTGCATCATTACATGTGACGAAATCTGGGAGCATCATTGCATGTGACGAAATCAGGGCACATCATTACATGTGACGAACTCTGGGCGCATCATTACATGTGACGAAATCTGGGCGCATCATTACATGTGACGAAATCTGGGCGCATCATTACATGTGACGAAATCTGGGCGCATCATTAGACTCCTGAATCGAAACGAGCATCAAAGCAGTGATAGCATACGTCATCACCACCAGCCACAACATGTCGGACAGTTGCGTCTACCGGTCAAGTGATGGCGAGTGTGTTCTGTGACACACTTGGCCACATTCGTGTTGACCTTCTACTCCGTTGTTCCAATATCAACATTGGACAGCACATACGCATTTTGAGTGACGTGCATAACCGTCTGTGAAAAAAACGGCTTGGTTTGTTCCTGCAAGATAACACTCGACCTCATACCACTCACCGCATTATGTGTCATCTGCAGCAACTCGGTTGAAAGGTATGCCACATCCACCTTACAGCTCAGATTTTGGTCGAAGCTTTTTCCACCTAAAATAATTCCTAGGAGGTCAGCATTTCAGCACTGGTGACGAAGTGAAACAGGCTATCCTGGATTGACTCAGACGTCCTAGCAAATATGTCTTCGCTAAATCTTGTCAAGCAGTACTTAAAAGCTTGGATAAGTGCATAAATTTAGCAGGAGATTAAGTGAAAAAATAAATGACATTTTGATTTCTTGATTTTTAAAAATATTTTTAAAGTCCTGGTTTGACTTGATTAATGTAATATTGTATTGGCACTTCTGTATGGAAGCTAAGAGACCTGGTTTACATGACGGCATCACAAAGGCTGAGAAAAGAACACATCAGCCGATTCGTGTAGAAAAGAGAATATAAATATGTGCTCAAACACGAGGAGAAAAAGAAAGTTGAGGTTCTCGACAAAGGCGTGATCAGACTTGAGATTATGAAATGTTTACTGTAAAATGATTTGATATTTCTACACGTAGATCGGTTTGGCTACACAGAGATTGGTTTGGCGACACGTAGACTGGTTTGGCTACACGCAGAATACGAGATTGAAATCCCTTAAGATAATGTTTGGAAAGTTGTAAGAGACAGAGGGATCACTATTGGAAAAGTCTGGTGGCGGAAGTAACATTGTTTGTCAACAGCGCCAGTTAATTGATCCCCCTAGCAAACATCCAAGCAGATCCTCTAGCCAGGTACTCAAGGTTAAGATAGCGCGTACCTGGTCGAGTCGTGAGTCAATGCTCAGCGAACATGAGAATGAATAGCAATCCGTTGACAAAGACAAGACAAGCGGAATTGGAAGCAGGAAAGGACAACTCACTAAATGTTCGACTGATGACTGCTGACTGCTGACTGCTGACAGCTGACTGCTGACTGCTGACAGAATGGGCTTGTCAACGATACAGAGTTTCTTTTTCAAGGACAGTCTACAGATGGTAGGAACAACCACAATTTAATTAAAGAAGACGTTTTCATGGAATGGATAACCATCCCCACTTTAGATAGACCGACTTGCCTGGTAATGGCTAAGGCATCCAATCAGAATGTTGAAGGCAAAGTCTCAACTTCACCAAGCACAACAATTCCAGTTAGGACCTGGTTGTAAAGGAAAAGGGCCCTTTTGACTCCGCCCATTTGAAATCAGAGTTATTGTAGCTTGTGAGAGCCAAGATGGAGACAAAGGTGTATCACAATCACAAGACCATGCCACGGCATGGACCCACTTCTCTTCGACTCCAGTCTTACCATCCACACCTGAATCCAATAGAACTTGCCTGGTCTGCAGTGTAAGGACGTGTGGTCGCATGGACAGGAAACCTATTTTAAATTTGGTAAGCCAGTCAACCAACCATGCAGGAAAAGCTGGCACGAGCACACAGATACCCTCAACTTTGATAGCTAGAGCAAGAAACTCTGGAAGCTAGCAAATGCCGTGAGTGACGAAAGCAGCTACAAGCTAACAATTGCGATTGAACATATAGGAAAGTACTAACTGGGAAAAAAGCGGGAAAAGTATGCAAAAAATAGAAGCAATAAAATCCCAGCAGACATGGAAAGATATATTTAGAAAGAAATAAACCACACTGAGCACTCAATGCGAGTACCTGAGGAACATCTGATAGAACATTTCACCAAGACAGAACTGGAGTCAGCCATTAGTAAACTCAAGAAGAGAAAAGCCCCAGGAAACGATGGCATCACTAATGAAATGTTCTCTAACATGGGAGAAGTAGCAAAGAACAAACTGCTACACATCTTTAACACAAGCTGGAAACAAGGAACTGCCCCCACAGTGTGGAAGGAGGCAAGGACTATCCCCATCCTTAAACATGGAAGGACAACATGAAGCCAGGCAGTTACAGACCTGTTAGTCTACTTAGCTGTGTGGGGAAACTAATTGAACGGATAGTTAACACTAGAACAACCTGGCATATGGAATCAAAAGTGGATCAGTGATTACCTAGATAACCAGGGCAGCAAGAGCACAACTCCAAGGACACCTCAGCAAAAAGATGAAAACAATGAGTTCTACAATACTCTCACCCATGCTGTTCCTCAATGACACAATCATAGAAATCCCTAAACTAGTACACAGTGCACTATATGCAGATGACCTGGCACTATGGAAATCCGAAGAGTCTACACCTGTAGCTAGAAACTAAATGCAGGAGGCGCTAAATAAAATAGAGACATTAAAAACAAAAAAGGGCAAATCGCTATTAACAAATCAAATACCACGTTCACAATCTTCTCTCTATCTTCCAAGCCCCAAGAAGTGATCCTGAAAGTAAATGGCCAGGCTCTCTTCTTGACATAAGTCCAACTCATATGGGAATAACAATGGACCCAAGGCTGACATGGAAAAACCAAATTTAAAAAAGCCAACAACAAAGCTAAGACCAGAATGGCCATAACGAGGAAGATATCAGGCTCAACATGGGGAGCGGACACGGGCACACTAAAGAAACTGTACACAGGTTATGTGAGACCAGTGCTAGAATACGGGATAGCAGCATGGTCCCCAGCAACAAAGAATAACTTTCACAAAATAAATACAACCCAAAACCAAGGTATACGCATCATCACTGGAGCTATGAGAACAACACCAATAAATGCAATGGAGAACATCACACGAATCGAAAGTTTGGAGACGTGCAGAGACCAGAAAACACTCTAGCATGGGGAGAAGTTCAAACGAATGCCTGATTACCCAATATATGACAGGATAAATAGCATAGGAAGAGGGAGATTAAAGAGAAACCCATTTCTATCAAAAACAAAAGAGCTTGCAAGAGCAGACAAAATCATAAGCCAGGCAGCGGCTAGAGATCATAAACAAACATCCCAAATTCGGGATCTCTAGAGTCATCAGTTTCTCCAGCTGGCAACAAATCATTAGTTTCTTCAGCTGGTTTCAGCCTTTGATCGCTAGAGACATCAGTTTCTCCAGCTGGTAACAATTTTGAATCTATAGAGTCATCAGTTTTTCCAGCTGTTAATAGTTGGGGATCTCTATAGTCATCAGTTTCTCCAGCTGGTAACTGTTCAGGATCTCTCTAGTCATCAGTTTCTCCAGCTGTTAACAGTTCAGGATCTCTATAGTCATCAGTTTCTCCAGTCAGTAACAATTGAAGGTCTCTAGTCATCAATTTCTCCAGCTGGTAACAGTTGAGGATCTCTCAGGTCATCAGTTTCTCCAGCTGGTAACAGTTGAGGATCTCTCAGGTCATCAGTTTCTCCAGCTGGTAACAGTTGAGGATCTCTCTAGTCATCAGTTTCTCCAGCTGGTAACAGTTCAGGATCTCTCTAGTCCTCAGTTTCTCTAGCTGGTAACAGTTGAGGATCTCTCTAGTCCTCAGTTTCTCCAGCTGGTAACAGTTGAGGATCTCTCTAGTTATCAGTTTCTCCAGCTGGTAACAGTTCAGGATCTCTCTAGTCATCAGTTTCTCCAGTCAGTAACAATTGAAGGTCTCTAGTCATCAGTTTCTCCAGCTGGTAACAGTTGAGAATGTCTCTAGTCAGCAGCTTCTCCAGCTGGTAACAGTTGAGGATCTCTCTAGTCATCAGTTTCTCCAGCTGTTAACAGTTCAGGATCTCTCTAGTCCTCAGTTTCTCCAGCTGGTAACAGTTCAGGATCTCTCTAGTCATCAGTTTCTCCAGCTGGTAACAGTTCAGGATCTCTCTAGTCATCAGTTTCTCCAGTCAGTAACAATTGAAGGTCTCTAGTCATCAGTTTCTCCAGCTGGTAACAGTTGAGAATGTCTCTAGTCAGCAGCTTCTCCAGCTGGTAACAGTTGAGGATCATTGGTCATGAGTTTCTCCAGCTGGTAACAGTTCAGGATCTCTCTAGTCATCAGTTTCTCCAGCTGGTAACAGTTGAGGATCTCTCTAGTCATCAGTTTCTCCAGCTGATAACAGTTGAGGATCTCTCTAGTCATCAGTTTCTCCAGCTGTTAACAATTGAGGATCTCTATTCATCAGTTTCTCCAGCTATTAACAATTGAGGATCTCTAGTTATCAGTTTCTCCAGCAGGTAATAGTTGAGGTTCTCTCTAGTTATCAGTTTCTCCAGCTGGTAACAGTTGAGGATCTCTCTAGTCATCAGTTTCTCCAGCTGGTAACAGTTGAGGATCTCTCTAGTCAGCAGTCTCAGACTAAGATAATCCACATGGCAACCCACGACGACACCTCCACCATGTACCACACTACATGCACCAGAATAGTGTTATGAATCCCCATTACTTACTGTGTATGTACCATTCTCTGTGTTCACGAACTTAAATCCCATGTGACCTACAAACTGTGCGCTATTCACTGTTTGCTATGAGCCTCGGAACCATTCGACTGTGTCTCTGCAAGATGCCATCTTTGGGTCGCAATGTTTTTGTTTTTATATAAGAAATATTGAAGACGTTCTGGGTTGTGCTGCATAAGCATATCATTATTTTGTATCGATTACTTGGTCAACTTGGAATCCTGGTGTTCAAACAGCTGTGATGTTAATGTATGTTGTCATGCAGACAAAGGATATCCGTTGCAGGTCCATGACACTTAATGGGCTGAATAGGCCTGGGGGAAAGTACAATAATTTGGGTAGATTTTTAACTTGAATTTTTAAATTTTGTCTGGGCGTGGGATTTTAAGTCAACTTCTTTCGATTTAATACTATCAATCACCAGAATAAAACCAAGCCCCTTAAACTCAACACTATCAGCAAAGATCCAACTATGCTGGAGGGAGAGCAGTTTGGAGAAGTGGATACCTTGACCTACTTGGGCAGCACGACACAACAGGAGGTACAGATGCAGATGTAAGAATCCGAATTGGAAAGATAGAATGGGTATTCCTGACAGTAAACAACTTATGGAGATCCAAAGAATTGAAGATTCTCACCAAAGTAAGAATATTCAGCGCCAGTGTCGTCAAGCTGGTGCTGCTGGATGTAGCGGAGACATGGAGAACGACAAAGGTCAATGGATTGATTGAACATGTACTGCAGTCGGGGATAAAGTGTGGGATACATGTATGTTTTAGGTCTCAGCTTCATAATAGGTCGAGAGACAAGTTAACTTCAATGTCTTGTCATTTCTAATTAGTAGGTCTGGTACCCATTTACGACGAAGTAGAAAGGAACGCGTCGAGAAAGCGAATTTAAACCCAGTACCTGTAACGTGGAAAACTAGCACTCTTTGTAACTCTGCCAGTTAAACGCTTACAAGCTTAAGTTGTCAGTGTCTCCAAGTTGGAGTGACGTCAGTGTCGGTTTCTGTTCAGCTACGTCACGCTCGGCTTCTCGTTGGTCACGTTCGGCATATCGTGGGTCACGTTCGGCATGGGGAGGTCACGCTCGGCATGACGTGGGTCACGCTCGCATGTGGTGGGTCACGCTCGGCATGTCATGGGCCCCTCGGCATGTCGTGGGCCCCTCGGCTTCTCGTGGGCAACGCCCGGCATGTCGTGGGTCACGCTCGGCATGTCGTAGACTTTTCTCATGGCATGACAGCTCCTCACATTCTCCAAGCCGACCCAGCTCTAAATGGGTACCTGACTTCGTCAAATGCAACATTCAGAGCCGCGGTGTGATCTGCAGAATTCATGATATATCTGGAACACGTTCAGCAAAGAAAGGAACTGACCTCTGTCTGGAACACGTCAGCAATGAAAGGAACTGACCTCTGTCGGTAACACGTTCAGCAATGAAAGGAATTAAGCTCTGTCGTGAACACGTTCAGCAATGAAAGGAACTGAGCTCGGTCTGGAACAGGTTCAGCAATGAAAGGAACTGACCTCTGTCTGGAACACGTCAGCAATGAAAGGAACTGACCTCTGTCGGTAACACGTTCAGCAATGAAAGGAATTTAGCTCTGTCGTGAACACGTTCAGCAATGAAAGGAACTGAGCTCGGTCTAGAACACGTTCAGCAATGAAAGGAACTGACCTCTGTCGTGAACACGTTCAGCAATGAAAGGAACAAACCTCTGTCTGGAACACGTTCAGCAATGAAAGGAACTAAGCTCTGTCTGGAACACGTTCAGCAATGAAAGGAACTGACCTCTGTCGGGAACGCACAGGTGCCACAAAGTCCAGTCGACAGCCCATCTTTCAGTTTCTAACCAACCGCTTTTACTCGGGAGCTGGAAAACCACGCTGGGTGTATACTTTATGAGTGTAGCATCGCTCCGACCTGCTTCTGGCTGGACCTGGGGCTCAGGCCTGCCTCTGGCTGGACCTGGTACTCAGGCCTGCTTCTGGCTGGACCTCGGGTTCAGGCCTGCTTCTGGCTGGACCTCGGGTTCAGGCCTGCTTCTGGCTGGACCTGGGGCTCAGGGCTGTTTCTGGCTGGACCTGGTACTCAGGCCTGCTTCTGGCTGGACCTCGGGTTCAGGCCTGCTTCTGGCTGGACCTGGTACTCAGGCCTGCTTCTGGCTGGACCTCGGGTTCAGGCCTACTTCTGGCTGGACCTGGTACTCAGGCCTACTTCTGGCTGGACCTCGGGTTCAGGCCTGCTTCTGGCTGGAGCTGGGGCTCAGGCCTGCCTCTGGCTGGACCTCAGGTTCAGGCCTGCTTCTGGTAGGACCTGGGTCACAGAACAGAGGTCACCACATAGAACCACTAAAATCTGCCACCCTCCGCCCCCTACTCTCTCCCGCCGCACTCTGTTAAATTGAGAAACTGCCGCATCTATTTCCAGTAGGTGACAGGCCCTGGTCATAAACTACGCTCTGTGCACGCGGAGGTGACAGGGACGTACCTCGTAAATAACTGGCGTTTTTTTTTAGTTGTTTCGTGTGCTGCTAGGGGCTCCACTGAGAGTGATAGTCGTTAGTGACAGCCTTCTCTGCTTGAGCCTCATTGTAGGTCGTCTATCATTGAGGCTCAGTGTAGGTCGTCTCTCATTGAGCCTCAGTATGGGAGTCACTGAACCAATCTTTTAAAAGATCCCAGCTGGGACATCCATCAATCCATGTATCTATCTATCTATCTATCTATCTATCTATCTATCTATCTATCCATCCATGTATCTATCTATCTATCTATCTATCTATCTATCTATCTATCTATCTATCTATCTATCTATCTATCTATCTATCTATCCATCCATCCATCCATCCATCTATCTATCTATCTATCTATCTATCTATCTATCTATCTATCTATCCATCTATCTATCTATCTATCTATCTATCTATCTATCTATCTATCTATCTATCTATCTATCTATCTATCTATCTATCTATCTATCTATCTATCTATCTATCTATCGATCGATCTATCTATCTATCTATCTATCTATCTATCTATCTATCTATCTATCTATCTATCTGTCTGTCTGTCTGTCTGTCTGTCTGTCTGTCTGTCTGTCTGTCTGTCTGTCTGTCTGTCTATCTATCTATCTATCTATCTATCTATCTATCTATCTATCTATCTATCTATCTATCTATCTATCTATCGATCCACCCATCCATCTATGCATCCATTCGTCTATCTCTCTATCTATATGTATGTCTGTCTGACTATGTTTGTCCAACAGTCTGACAAGATCAGACATAAAGTATACTTGAGTTGGGAAAGGACGGAAACAGTCGATTGTTCCGCGGACAAATATGAACGAGCTGACGTAGGAGCTGAACCAAGCCATCCCCAGAGCGTAAATGGATTACTTTGGCTCACGACGTCTGTCTAGCACAGAGAGGAACCAGACCCGATCCCTGGCAGAACCTCATCGCTTAAAATTAATTGTGGGGAACTGAGTTATGCTAGCAAAGATGGCAGCTGTGCTTTGATGGTGACGGTCAATTAAACACAGATTTCAAGGAGCACACGCTGTGAAAGTGATTGGGGAACGTTTGAGGGGTATATTAAGCGTGAGGTGAAGTATGTCCGGACGACTGACATGCTCCGAGATTTCATATTAATGGTCCAACGTGAATACATTGGGAAGGTAAGAACAACTATCTGGATTGAATTGTTTGAGACCGCTTGGTACTAGAACTGTGTACGGTCAGGTGGACAGTTCCCTCCTCGCTGCCTTTTGGTCCTTCCAGTAAGCCAGGTATACGAATGGTGATGTCGAATGGGAATCGAAACTGGTATCATTTCTGCGAAATGCGAACTGTCTACTACTCTACCAACCAGGATTTGTTTGCAGAAACATCGCGTCTCGCATTGTGCGCACTTGTCTGGCCGATCCGGTCTGGCCCGCTCTGATCAGGTCTGGTGTCGTCAGGTCTGGTCTGGTACGCTCTGGTCTGGGCCAGTCTAGTCCGGTCCATCAGTGGAAACAAACTGGTTATTGTTATTGTTGTTGTTGTTGTTGTTGTTGTTTCGAATGTCCACAATGACTAGATTTACTCTCTAGTGAGCCCAGAGGAAGGTGTTAAGTGACGGGTTACAGCTGCTTTCTTCACATCCCGAACGGGTTGACGAAGGTGGACCTGGGGCCTCGACGCGGTTGTCATATGCTTGGCTTCATCTGCATGTCGCTCACTGCAACGGGGATCACGTCGATTCCTTCCCTCATTAAACAGGCTGCCATGAAAACAGCTCATTTCCTGGTAGGTCAACGAGGAAGCCGAGGTGACGGTCTTGGCCACTGTATTTTGCCTGATCCTGACCCTTGCTAACATGTCTGATCAGTATGTTTTGCCTCACCCTGACTAACATGTCTGATCAGTATGTTTTGCCTCACCCTGACTAACATGTCGGATCAGTATGTTTAGCCTCATCCTGACTAACATGTCGGATCAGTATGTTTTGCCTCACCCTGTCTAACATGTCGGATCAGTATGTTTAGCCTCATCCTGACTAACATGTCTGATCAATATGTTTTGCCTCACCCTGACTAACATGTCGGATCAGTATGTTTAGCCTCATCCTGACTAACATGTCGGATCAGTATGTTTTGCCTCACCCTGTCTAACATGTCGGATCAGTATGTTTAGCCTCATCCTGACTAACATGTCTGATCAATATGTTTTGCCTGACCCTGACTAACATGTCTGATCACTATGTTTCGCCTGACCCTGACCAACATGTCTGATCAGTATGTTTTGCCTGACCCTGACTAACATGTCTGATCAGCATGTTTTGCCTGACCCTGACTAACATGTCTGATCAGTATGTTTTGCCTGACCCTGACTAACATGTCTGATCAGTATGTTTTGCCTCACCCTGACTAACATGTCTGATCAGTATGTTTTGCCTCACCCTGACTAACATGTCTGATCAGTATGTTTTGCCTCACCCTGACTAACATGTCTGATCAATATGTTTTGCCTGACCCTGACTAACATGTCTGATCACTATGTTTCGCCTGACCCTGACCAACATGTCTGATCAGTATGTTTTGCCTGACCCTGACTAACATGTCTGATCAGCATGTTTTGCCTGACCCTGACTAACATGACTGATCAGTATGTTTTGCCTGACTTTGACCTTGACTAACATATCTGATGAGTATGTTTTGTCTGACTCTGGCCCTGACTAACATGTCTGATCAGTATGTTTTGCCTAACCCTTACCCTGACTAACATGTCTGATCAGTTTGTTTTGCCTGACCCTGACTAACATGACTGATCAGTATGTTTTGCCTGACCCTGACTAACATGACTGATCAGTATGTTATGCCTGACTCTGACCCTGACTAACATGTCTGATCAGTATGTTATGCCTGACTCTGACCCTGACTAACATGTCTGTTCAGTATGTTTTGCGTGACCCTGACCCTGACTAACATGTCTGATCAGTATGTTTTGCCTGACACTGACTAACATGTCTGATCAGTATGTTTTGCCTGACCCTAACTAACATGTGTGATCAGTATGTTTTGCCTCACCCTGACTAACATGTCTGATCAGTATGTTTTGCCTCACCCTGACTAACATGTCTGATCAGTATGTTTTGCCTGACTCTGACCCTGACTAACATGTCTGATCAGTATGTTTTGCCTGATTCTGACCCTGACTAACATGTCTGATCAGTATGTTTTGCCTGACTCTGACCCTGACTAACATGTCTGATCAGTATGTTTTGCCTAACCCTGACCCTGACTAACATGTCTGATCAGCATGTTTTGCCTAACCCTGACCCTGACTAACATGTCTGATCAGTATGTTTTGCCTCACCCTGACTAACATGTCTGATCAGTATGTTTTGCCTCACCGTGACTAACATGTCGGATCAGTATGTTTAGCTTCATCCTGACTAACATGTCTGATCAGTATGTTTTGCCTCACCCTGACTAACATGTCGGATCAGTATGTTTTGCCTGACCCTGACTAACATGTCTAATCAGTATGTTTTGCCTGACCCTGACTAACATGTCTGATCAGTATGTTTTGCCTGACCCTGACCCTGACTAACATGTCTGGTCAGTATGTTTTGAGTGACCCTGACCCTGACTAACATGTCTGATCAGTATGTTTTGCCTGACCTTGACCATGACCCTGACCATGACTAGACATTAGTCGTCCCCCCTTGACAAAGTTATGTTTCAGTTTTGGCGCGGATGCCCTTCCTGAGTCACATTATTCCCTCTTGCATACGGGAAGAGGACACCTTAAGTAATTTACCTCACATCAGTCTTCAACAAGGGGAGTGTATCTTGGCTAACTAATTGCCCATCTGCCTCCTCCCTCCCCCAACACAAACCCAACCTCTATTCCCCGGACAGGTTGGGTCTCTGCACCTTTGACGTCTGCTCATCAAGTCTGCTCACCGCACGAGCTGTGTAACTAGATCAAAACAGAACAACAGCAACAATCAGCATTGACGGCATTCCGGTAAGCGCCAGGTTCCGGAGATAATAGAACCAGAGTGAACTATCTCCTGCAAACAATGACAGACCCTGGAACACTTGCGCTGCAGGTCGTGTCGGTGAGACGAGTCAATGTTTACGTTCCGACCAGTTGCCGCTCACCGTGGCCCTAATGAGGTCACGCATGCGTGACGGGAGGTCAGAGGTTAAACTGCCAGTTATTTCAACAAGACGGGTAGGGCCGCAGAGCGGCGTGGTTAGCGCTGCTGGCTTGCTAGATAGCGGCATAGGCAGGACGGAGATGAGTCAATTTGTTGGAGGAACACGGGGTTCCGTCCATGGGATCAAAGGGGTGGAGGCTGCGGGGCGTGGGAAGCGGTTTAGGAGGAGAAGAATTATGGGAGCTGGGAGGAAGAGGTTTAAGGACGGGGAGAGAGCTAGCGGGTATATGGCTGAGTGACGAGAGTGTGTCTGGGATTCGTTCGTGTGCGAGGATGTGTAAGAGGTGTGTGGGTGCGTGTGTGTGTGTAGGTCTGTGCCTATGTGTGTGTATGTGTGTGTATGTGCGTGTGTATGTGAATGTGTGTGTGTGTGTCTGTGCCTATGTGTATGTATATGCGTGTGTGTATGTGCAGTGTATGTGTCTGTGTGTGTCTCTGTGTGTGTGTCTGTGTGTATATCTGTGCGTTGTGTTGTTTCAGATAATCACACATGTGTTTTGCATGTATGTGACGACGTTAGTCTGTATGTATGTGACGACGTTAGTGTGTATGTGTGTGACGACGTAGTATGTATGTATGTGACGACGTTAGTCTGTATGTGACGACGTTAGTTGGAAGTATGTGACGACGTTAGTCTGTATGTATGTGACGACGTTAGTCTGTATGTGTGTGACGACGCTAGTATGTATGTGTGTGACGACGTAGTCTGTATGTATGTGACGACGTTAGTCTGTAAAACGACGTTAGTATGTATGTATGTGACGACGTTAGTCTGTATGTGACGACGTTAGTCTGTATTATGTGACGACGTTAGTCTCTTTGTATGTGACGACGTTAGTCTGTATTTATGTGACGACGTTAGTCTGTATTTATGTGACGACGTTAGTCTGTATTTATGTGACGACGTTAGTCTGTATGTATGTGACGACGTTAGTCTGTATGTGACGACGTTAGTCTGTATGTGACGACGTTAGTCTGTATGTATGTGACGACGTTAGTCTGTATGTATTTGACGACGTTAGTCTGTATGTGACGACGTTAGTCTGTATGTGCATGACGACGTAGTCTGTATTTATGTGACGACGTTAGTATGTATGTGTCAGACGACGTTAGCCTATGTGTATGTGACTACGTTGGACTGTATGTGTGTGACGACGGTAGTGTATATGTATTTGACGACGTTAGTCTGTATGTGTGTGACGAGGTTAGACTGTATGTGCGTGACGACGTTAGACTGTGTGTATGTGACGACGTTATACTGTATGCGTTAACCGCAAGGAATGTGAGAGGCCACTAGGGATATCCTTGATGAACACCTCAGCATTTGATCTAGAACAATCGGCCGCCCCTGTAGCAGTGCTTCTGATAGATTTGTTAGTATTACAACATTTAACATTTGACGATAAGACTTCATCAGAATAAAAACGCTAAAACTTCTATTAAACATAAAACACGATATTTATTAACTACAAAAAGAGTTATAGTTACAACATTTATAAAAACGTAAACTATTTTACTAAACCAATATGAATGTTTCTAGCTCAGCGAATATTAATGTAAACCAGATGGAATCCCAGAAACTATAAATTCAGTTCGGTAGTCTAATCTGATATGCATACCAAACGCTATACAAATTGTGTCCTGTCTACTTAAATACTCTGTTGTCTGGTATCTCGTGTGCCCATCTTGGGAGTTAGTGCTGATGTTGATCTCTAGTGGTCGCCGGTTCAACATCGTGTATTGATAGCTTCTTACGACGTTCACGAGCGTGCACTCTGAGTTCTCTTTTATCTTTCGGCCCCACAGATCAGAGTGCTCACTGTGGAGACTATAGATATGTTCTCTCTTCGATCATAAAAGAGCCACCGTTTCACTCCAAATTGCACATAAGCAATGCCTCTAGAGTACAGTGAGACAGTCTTATATATCTGCTCTTGAAATCGAATGTCCAAATGCTACACTTTGTCTTTAAAAGGACTCCTTCTCATCCCGTAAAACTACGATACTGGCTCTTAGCCGATCGAACATCTGTCAATCATCTTTGACACCTTCCCTCTTGTTCTAGATAAAATTGTCTAGACATGTCTCATTAACACATCTCTACCGGCCAGTCCATCATTCTAACTGTGACGGCCCAGCGTATTATGTAAGTAGCGAAGAGTGTTGTCTAGTAACCACCGTTCTTCTCGTTTTCTCGATTCGCAGCCACCTTGACTATGGCATTGTTTTGATCCTAGTTTTCTCCTTCAAGAAAATAAACAGTTATTGCCGTGGTCAGTGGTCCTGTTATATACTACTTTTTAATACATAACACTGTTACATCCTACACTTCGATTTAGGACGAATACACGACAGACATGAAGTCAGGCGACATTCCATTCGAGGGATGGAAACAATTGCTCAGGATCGAGCTTCTTTGAAGGCAATAATGAATCCCGTCACTCGCTGAAGCCTTCTGCATTTTAGCTGCAAAAAATGAGAAGGACTGAAGAGATCGAGGAAAGCACTGCCAAACCAGTCTCCTCGGCATCGCTGTACGATCTGTAGCAGGGACTGCCTCTCGTGGATCTGCCTTTACAGTCATAGCAGACAGTATCGAAATACAGGAAACAGATCTGGACAAAACTCAAAGGGCGCTGTGCGCATGGACTACAGAGACTGAGCCGCCTATGGTGACAGAGCCAATAGAACTGAGTTAGTTTCAAGAACGTTTCCCCTGTGGAGGGTTACAGTAGCTCTTCTTACATCCTGGGGCCTACTTTAGGATGCAGATAGAGGTCCACCAGATAGAGGTCCACCAGATAGAGGTCCACCAGATCAATGTCCACCAGAATGAGGTCTACCAGATAGAGGTCTACCAGCTAGGGGTCCACCAGATGGAAATCCACCAGATCAAGGTCCACCAGATATAGGTCCACCAGATTGAGGTCCATTAGATAGAGGTCCACCATATAGAGGTCCACTAGATAGAGGTCCACCAGATAGGAGTCCGCCAGATAGAGGTCCACCAGATAGAGGTCAAACCAGATCAATATCCACCATAATGAGGTCCACCAAATAGAGGTCCACCAGATCAAGGTCCAACAGATAGTGGTCATACAGATCAAGGTCCACCAGATAGAGGTCCACCAGATCAAGGTCCACCAGATAGAGGTCCACCAGATCAAGGTCCACCAGATAGAAGTCCACCAGATAGAGGTCCACCAGATAGAAGTTCACCAGGTTGAGGTCCGCCAAATAGAGGTCCACCAGATAGAGGTGCACCAGATAGAGGTCCACCAGATCAAGGACCACGAGTTAGAGGTCCACCAGATAGAGGTCCACCAGATCAAGGTCCACCAGATAGAGGTCCACAAGATAGAGGTCCACCAGATGGAAGTCCACCAGGTTGAGGTCCACCTGACTTCATGGGATTTTTATTTTGGTGTTCACCGAATTTCTCTATTTCCCAAGCCGGTTTTCGTTGCACTTGGTTTTTTACTTTGCGCCTGTTGGCGCAGTGCATCCGACTTCGGCATTCATTTTATGTAAGTGTCTGCTTTCTCCTGCATTTTATAAGGGTCTGCTTCCTGAAACAGAGTTACAAGGGTCCAACGAGCCAACGTCAGGAAAGCCCTGAAAATACCGTTCGTGGTACCTACACATAACTTGAGAACCCTGCCCGAAAGGTTCAGTTGATTGCACGGAGGATTGCCATTAATTCTCAAACAATCCAGTTTAAAACTGTCCCAGCTAAAATGGTTACCGTCCTACGATTCTACTGGGAATTCCACGACCTCTTGGTCATCTAAGTCGCCTTTCTCTCGGACACGCCAGTTCAAATAAAGTTTGGGGGAAATGAACTCAGAAAGCACAAGTCATTGACCAAATCTGGGAGCTTAGCCTATAAGCTGGGAGAAACATATCAGACAGATCAGAAGAAGCAGAGAAGAGAATTCTACCGTGCAGTTTAGTAAGTAGCAGAAATACGAGAACAAGTAGCTAGATAAAACTAAAAGAACTTAGCCAGTGAGTGGCCAGAATAGAGAGATAGAATTAAACGCCACCGAAGCAGATCAACACTGAAAGGAATCGAGCGACCACGCTACTGTAAGAATCTGTCTGTGTGTGATGTTCTGTTCGAGTGGTCGCTAACACCTGTGTCTCGTGACCCGACTTCATTCTCGTCAGATGGAGATGTGTTGCTTCAACACAAAGCTGTCGTCCTGGACAACACGTCGTGACTCATGTGGTGTCTCGGCCTGACAACCCTAGTTTCGGAACCACTGTCATAGGCACGACCACAGCTGCAGTCACCGAGTTCCTGTCGTTAAGACAAGACAAGAGGCTCGGAAGTCATCACCGTTGTGTAAGCTGAGAGGTAGAACATGGCCATAAGGGAGATGGGAGAGAGGGGAGAAAGAGAGGGAGACAGAGGGAGGTAGAGAAGGAGGTAGAGAGGGAGAGAGAGGGAGAGGGAGAGAGGGAGAGGGAGAGGGAGATTAGAACTGAGAACAAGTAGCTAGACAGCATTATATCAACGCACAGGGGTAGACGGTGAATAGAACAATTGCTAGATTCCGACCACGTGATTAGAATCCTGGGTCAAGTTTAGTGCAAGAGAAGGACCTGTGCTTCTTGAACCTCTTGAAAGACGTTAGAGTCAGCTAGAGAAGTGTCGATACCAAAATTCTTGAGAGACATTAAACATATTAAATAATGGATGAACAATATAATACGATTTACGAGTCTAGTTGATTGATATAATGTTTGGGAAGTAAACATTCTTTGTTTTACTTTTGTTAAAAGAATTGTTAGGGCTTTCATTAAAGTGTGAGTTAAGGTGTGATAGTGGTCAGACAGAAAGATAGGCAATAAAGTGATACAATAAGGTTAGGACCTGCTATATGGAGAGTGGGGGGGGGGGTGGGGAGGTGTATTCATCAGTATGTTCCAACGGACTTCCATTACCTGTGTACAAGAGAGAGATAGAGAGAGAGAGAGACAGACAGAGAGAGATACACAGAGAGAGAGAGAGAGAGCGAGTAAGAGCGAGAGAGTAGAGAAGTTTCTTTATTTGCTTCATCTATTTCTTCTGCTTTTTCTTCTGCATTCGTCCTGCAAACAACGATGTCTCCTCTGCATCTTTCAACATCGTATTTTGGGACCAGATTTGCCTTTGATCCAACGTCTCTCTGTCTGCCTGGCTGCACGAGTGCAGGATGTGCAATGGGTCGCCACTTGAAGCCGAAATATGGCCTTTTTTTAGCCATGGTTCACTACGGCTGATGGTATTTGCTTATTAACTGTCGTGCTGGTGGGGTGAACGGGTATGTAGTGGGCTGTGGGGGAGTGCAATGGGGGCGACGTGGAGAGGAGGAGGTGGGGTTCTAAGGGGCGGTCTGTTTGAAGGAACAAACTCACAAACGTCTGAGTAGAATAGTAAAGGCATTGAGTTCGATCCTCGATACCTACACGTTCCTGCAGACCCAGCTGTAAATACCAACATGGCTTTGTTTTTGGGAACAACATTAACCGAGGAAAGAAATTAGGAAGCTTGGCTGACCAAAAGCCTAGACTACACACGTAACGAGTACTGTGTCTGTCTGTCTGTCTGTCTGTCAGTTTGACCGTGTCTCCGTCCATCCGTACGTCCCTGTCTATCTGTCTGTTTGACCGTGTCTCCGTCCATCCGTGCGTCCCTGTCTATCTGTCTGTTTGACCGTGTCTCCGTCCATCCGTGCGTCCTTCTGTCTATCTGTCTATCTGTCTGTTTGACCGTGTCTCCGTCCATCCGTGCGTCCCTGTCTATCTGTCCGTCTATCTGTTTGACCGTGTCTCCGGCCATCCGTGCGTCCTTCTGTCTGTCTGTCTGTCTGTCTGTTTGACCGTGTCTCCGTCCATCCGTCGATCCGTGCGTCCCTCTGTCTGTCTGTCTGTCTGTCTGTCTGTCTGTCTGTTTGACCGTGTCTCCGTCCATCCGTGCGTTCCTCTGTCTGTCTGTCTGTCTGTCTGTTTGACCGTGTCTCCGTCCATCCGTGCGTCCCTCTGTCTGTCAGTCTGTCTGTTTGACCGTGTCTCCGGCCATCCGTGCGTCCCTCTGTCTGTCTGTCTGTCTGTTTGACCGTGTCTCCGTCCATCCGTGCGTCCCTCTGTCTGTCTGTCTGTCAGTCTGTTTGACCGTGTCTCCGTCCACCCGTGCGTCCCTCTGTCTATCTGTCTTTTTGATGAAATTGCGAAAAATGGGAATAGACGGAAATATGATCAAATGGATGCAGGTCTTCCTGACCAACAGAACCACAGATACCAGCTGTGCAGTGGCAACATCAAGTCAAACAAAATTAGAAAAAGGACTTCCTCAGGGCTCTCCTCTAAGTTTCACCCTTTTCCTCATCTATATAAATGACCTCACTAGACATCTAAACGTGTCAAAGGGCATTGTTTGCTGATGATCTCGCCATTTGGACCACCGAGACAAATTCCAGATGATCTCGCCATTTGGACCACCGAGACAAATTCCAGATGATCTCGCCATTTGGACCACCGAGACATATCCCAGATAATCTCACCATTTGGACCACAGAGACATATCCCAGATAATCTCACCATTTGGACCACCGAGACAAATTCCAGATGATCTCGCCATTTGGACCACCGAGACATATCATAGATAATCTCGCCATTTGGACCACAGAGACATATCCCAGATAATCTCGCCATTTGGACCACCGAGACATATCCCATTTTGGCATTAGAGAAGTTCAACAGAGCGATTCAAATAATTTCAGTATACTGCCAACTGTGGAACTTTCAGTATTTCAGTATACTGCCAACTGTGGAACTTTCAGTATTTCAGTATACTGCCAACTGTGGAACTTTCAGTATTTCAGTATACTGCCAACTGTGGAACTTTCAGTATTTCAGTATACTGCCAACTGTGGAACTTTCAGAATTTCAGTATACTGCCAACTGTGGAACTTTCAGTATTTCAGTATACTGCCAACTGTGGAACTTTCAGTATTTCAGTATACTGCCAACTGTGGAACTTTCAGTATTTCAGTATACTGCCAACTGTGGAACTTTCAGTATTTCAGTATACTGCCAACTGTGGAACTTTCAGTATTTCAGTATACTGCCAACTGTGGAACTTTCGGTATTTCAGTATACTGCCAACTGTGGAACTTTCAGTATTTCAGTATACTGCCAACTGTGGAACTTTCAGTATTTCAGTATACTGCCAACTGTGGAACTTTCAGTATTTCAGTATACTGCCAACTGTGGAACTTTCAGTATTTCAGTATACTGCCAACTGTGGAACTTTCAGTATTTCAGTATACTGCCAACTGTGGAACTTTCAGTATTTCAGTATACTGCCAACTGTGGAACTTTCAGTATTTCAGTATACTGCCAACTGTGGAACTTTCAGTCTTTCAGTATTGTTGTAATCCTCTTCTGGAGCTGACCTGAGCTAGGAAGTGAATATTGACGTCACAGAAAAATGGTTGACGGAAGAGATGTGTGTGTGTGTGAGGTGTATGTGTGTGTGAGGTGTATGTGTGTGTGAACGTGTGTGTGTCTTGTTGTTTTGTGTGATGTGTGTGTGTTGTGTGTGTGTGTGTGTGTGCGTGTGTGCGTGTAGGTGTTTTGTGGGTGTTGTGTGTATGTTTTGTGTGTGTGTGCGTGTCTGTGTTGTATGTGTGTGAGTTGTGTGTGTGTGTGTGTTGTGTGTGTGTTTTATGTGTTGTGTGTGTGTTGTGTGTTGTGTGTACGTGTGATTGTGTTGTGTGTATGTGTTGTATGTATGTGTTGTGTGCATGTGTGTGTGTGTTGTGTGCGTGTTGTGCATGTGTGTGTGTGTGTGTATTGTGTGTGTTTTGTGTGTGTATTGTGTGTTGTGTGTTGTGTGTGTTGTATATGTGTGTGTTGTGTGTGTTGTGTATGTGTGTGTGTTGTGTGTGTGTTGTGTGTGTGTGTTGTGTATGTGTGTGTTGTGTGTTGTGTATGTGTATGTGTTGTGTGTGTGTGTTGTGTGTTGTGTATGTGTGTGTGTTGTGTGTGTGTGTGTGTTGTGTGTTATATGTGTGTGTTGTGTGTTGTGTTATGTGTTGTATGTGTGTGTGTTGTGTTGCGTGTTGTATGTGCGTGTGTTGCGTGTGTGTGTGTTGTGTTGTGTTGTGTGTTGTGTTGTGTGTTGTGTGTGTGTGTGTTGTGTGTATGTGTGTGTGTGTTGTGTGTGTGTGTGTGTGTGTTGTATGTGTGTGTGTGTTGTGTTGTGTGTTGTATGTGTGTGTGGGTTGTGTTGTGTGTTGTGTGTTGTGTGTGTGTGTGTGTGCGTGTGTGCGTGTAGGTGTTTTGTGGGTGTTCTGTGTATGTTTTGTGTGTGTGTGCGTGTGTGTGCTGTATGTGTGTGAGTTGTGTGTGTGTGTGTGTGTTGTGTGTGTGTTTTATGTGTTGTGTGTGTGTTGTGTGTTGTGTGTACGTGTGATTGTGTTGTGTGTATGTGTTGTATGTATGTGTTGTGTGCATGTGTGTGTGTGTTGTGTGCGTGTTGTGCATGTGTGTGTGTTTTGTGTGTGTATTGTGTGTTGTGTGTTGTGTATGTTGTATATTTGTGTGTTTTGTGTGTTGTGTATGTGTGTGTGTTGTGTGTGTGTGTTGTGTATGTGTGTGTTGTGTGTTGTGTATGTGTGTGTGTTGTGTATGTGTGTGTTGTGTGTTGTGTATGTGTGTGTGTGTGTGTTGTGTATTGTGTTGTGTGCTATATGTGTGTGTTGTGTGTTGTGTTATGTGTTGTATGTGTGTGTGTTGTGTTGCGTGTTGTATGTGTGTGTGTTGTGTGTGTGTGTTGTGTTGTGTGTTGTGTTGTGTGTTGTGTGTTGTGTGTGTTGTGTGTATGTGTGTGTGTGTTGTGTGTGTGTGTGTTGTGTGTGTGTGTGTGTTGTATGTGTGTGTTGTGTTGTGTGTTGTGTTGTGTGTTGTGTGTTGTGTGTGTGTTGTGTGTGTGTGCGTGTGTGCGTGTAGGTGTTTTGTGGGTGTTGTGTGTATGTTTTGTGTGTGTGTGTGCGTGTGTGTGTTGTATGTGTGTGAGTTGTGTGTGTGTGTGTTGTGTGTGTGTTTTATGTGTTGTGTGTGTGTTGTGTGTACGTGTGATTGTGTTGTGTGCATGTGTTGTATGTATGTGTTGTGTGCATGTGTGTTTTTGTTGTGTGCGTGTTGTGCATGTGTGTGTGTGTTGTGTGTTGTGTGTACGTGTGATTGTGTTGTGTGCATGTGTTGTATGTATGTGTTGTGTGCATGTGTGTGTGTGTGTTGTGTGCGTGTTGTGCGTGTGTGTGTGTGTGTGTTGTGTGTGTTTTGTGTGTGTATTGTGTGTTGTTAGAGTTGTATATGTGTGTGTTGTGTGTGTTGTGTATGTGTGTGTGTTGTGTGTGTGTTGTGTGTGTGTGTTATGTATGTGTGTGTTGTGTGTTGTGTATGTGTGTGTTTTGTGTGTGTGTTGTGAGTTGTGTATGTGTGTGTTGTGTGTGTGTGTTGTGTGTTGTGTTGTGTATTGTATGTGTGTTTTGTGTTTTGTGTTGTGTGTTTCATGTGTGTGTTGTGTTGTGTGTTGTATTTGTGTGTGTGTTGTGTTGTGTATTGTATGTGTGTGTGTGTGTTGTTTGTGTGTGTTGTGTTGTGTTGTGTGTTGTGTGTTGTGTTGTGTGTTGTGTGTGTGTGTTGTGTGTGTTTTGTGTGTGTGTGTTGTATGTGTGTGTGTGTGTGTGTTGTGTTGTGTGTTGTGTGTGTGTGTGTTTTGTGTGTGTGTGTGTTGTGTTGTATGTTGTGTTGTGTGTTGTGTTGTGTGTGTGTGTGTGTTGTGTGTGTGTATGTTGTGTTGTGTGTTGTGTGTGTGTGTGTGTTGTGTGTGTGTGTGTTGTGTGTGTGTTGTGTGTGTTGTGTTGTTTGTTGTGTGTGTGTGTTGTGTGTTATGTGTGTGTGAGTTGTGTGTGTGTTGTGTGTGTTGTGTGTGTTGTGTTGTGTGTGTTGTGTGTGTGTGTTGTGTGTGTTGTGTGTGTTGTGTGTGTTGTGTTGTGTGTGTGTATTGTGTGTGTGTGTTGTGTGCGTGTGTTGTGTGTGTGTGTTGTGTGGAATTGTCAGGAACGTGAGTGACGTGGCCCAGACAAACGCGGGCTGGACTACGGGGACACGACCATCACACTGGGGTTCCATCCCCCGGCACAGTCTCAAGGGTGGGCTGGACTACGGGGACACGACCATCACACTGGGGTTCCATCCCCCGGCACAGTCACAAGGGTGGGCTGGACTACGGGGACACGACCATCACACTGGGGTTCCATCCCCCGACACAGTCTCAAGGGTGGGCTGGGCTAGGGAGACACGACTATCACACTGGGGTCCCATCCCCCGGCACAGTCTCAATGGCGGGCTGGACTAGGGAGACACGACTATCACACTGGGGTCCCTTCCCCCGGCACAGTCTCAATGGCGGGCTGGACTAGGGAGACACGACCATCACACTGGGGTTCCATCCCCCGACATAGTCTCAATGCTACCAATATGTAACTTCCGGTTGACTCCCGGGTCACCACCTCCGCAATCATTTGTCCGTCTGCGGCCCGCGGGTACGTACTCTCGTCAGCTTATCTCCCTCGCTCAGCTTTTTATCGGCTTTGTTGTTCTGGAAAGGTAGAAGTGATTGATTGAGAGGGGAGAGAGAGAGAGAGGGAGAGAGAGAGAGGTAGAGAGAGACAGGTAGAGAGACAGGGAGAGAGAGAGGAAGGAAGGGAGGTAGAGAGAGAGAGAGGGACGGAAAGAGGGAGAGAGAGAGAGGGAGAGAGAGAGAGGAAGGAAGAGAGAGGGAGGGAGTGGGAGGGATGGAGAGGCAGTGAGCGAGGGAGAGAGTGGGAGGGAGAGAGAAGGAGGGAGGGAGAGAGGGAGAGGGATGGATGGAGAGGAAGGGAGAGAGAGGGAGGGAGAGAGAGGAAGGAAGGGAGAGGGAGGAAGAGAGAGAGGAAAAGAGGGAGAGAGAGGAGGGAAAGAGAGAGAGGAAGAGAGAGAGGGAGGGCGAGAGAGGGAGGGAGAGAGAGAGGGAGGGAGATGGAGGGAGGGAGAGAGGGGGAGGGAGATGGAGGGAGGAAGAGAGGGGAGGGAGAGAGAGGGAGAGAGAGGAAGAGTGGGAAAGAGAGAGGAAGGGAGTGCGAGAGAGAAGAAGGGAGAGAGAGGGAGGGAGAGAGTGGGAGGGAGAAAGAGATGGAGGGAGAGAGATGTAGGGAGAGAAAGAGAGGGAGAGGGAGAGAGGTGGGAGATAGGGAGAGAGAGAGAGAGGGAGGGAGAGAGAGAGGGAAACCAAGGGTGGAGAGAGAGGGAATGAGAGAGAGATGGAGGGAGGGAGGGAGAGGGAGAGAGGGAGATAGATGGAGGCAGGGAAAGAGAGCAGGAGAGAGAGGAAGTGAGAGGGAAAGAGGGAGTGAGAGGGGAGATTGAGTAGGAGATTGAGTGGGAGGGTGAGTGGGAGATTGAGTGGGAGGGTGAGTGGGAGAGGGAGTGGGAGATTGAGTAGGAGGGTGAGTGAGAGATTGAGTAGGAGGGTGAGTGAGAGATTGAGTAGGAGGGTGAGGTGGAGGGTGAGTGGGAGATTGAGTGGGAGGGTGAGGTGGAGGGTGAGTGGGAGATTGAGTGGGAGGGTGAGGTTAAGGGTGAGTGGGAGATTGAGTGGGAGGGTGAGTGAGAGATTGAGTAGGAGGGTGAGGTGGAGGGTGAGTGGGAGATTGAGTAGGAGGGTGAGGTGGAGGGTGAGTGGGAGATTGAGTGGGAGGGTGAGGTTAAGGGTGAGTGGGAGATTGAGTGGGAGGGCGAGATGATAAGATGGTGAGATGGTGAGATGGTGAGATGATAAGCTGGTGAGATGGGGAGATGGTGAGATTGTGAGATGGTGAGATGGTGAGATGGTGAGATGATAAGCTGGTGAGATGGTGAGATGGTGAGATGGTGAGATGGAGAGATGGTGAGATGATAAGCTGGTGAGATTGTGAGATGGTGAGAGCATGAGATGGTGAGATTGTTGGATCGTTAGATGGTGAAATGGTGAGATGGTGAGATGGTGAGATGTTGAGATGGTGAGATGGTGAGATGATAAGCTGGTGAGATGGTGAGATAGTGAGATGGTGAGATGGTGAGGTGGTGAGATGGTGAGATTGTTTAATCGTTAGATAGTGAAATGGTGAGATGGTGAGATGAAGATGGTGAGTTGCTGATATGGTGAGATGGAGAGATAGTAAGAAAGAGGTATATGGGGAAACAGCCAAAGAGTGTGAGAGATAAGATGGAAGTCTTCAATGCCGTCAGTCTCCACAAACCCTCCGACCTTGAACTCCCCGACGACCTGGGTATTCAGGTAGCCCAGGATGGACGCCCAATCAGCGATGGTCTCTGTGTCCAGGTAGCCCAGGATAGACGCCCAATCAGCGAAGGTCTCTGTGTCCAGATAGCCCAGGATAGACGACCAATCAGCGAGGGTCTCTGTGTCCAGGTACTCAAAGATAGACGTCCAATAAGCTAGGGTCTCTGTGTCCATGTAGCATAGGATAGACGCCCAATCAGCGAGGGGACTATGTGTCCAGGTAGCCCAGGAAAGACGCCCAATCATCGAGGGTCTCTGTGACCAGGTACTCAAGGATAGACGCCCAATCAGCTAGAGTTTATGTGACCAGATACTCAAGGATAGACGCCCAATCAGCGACGGTCTCTGTGACCAGGTAGCCCAGGATAGACGCCCAATTAGCGAGGGCAACTATGTGTCCAGGTAGCCCAGGATAGACCCCCCAATCAGCGAGGGTCTGTGTCCAGGTACTCAAGGATAGACGCCCAATCAGCGAGGGGGCTCTGTGTTGTTTAGTTTATGTTGTATGTAGAGGAGTGAACTAGTAACACGGTTGTATGTTTTGCGTGAGAGGGGGAGGGGGAGGGGAACTAATGCCAAGTTGATGTTGTCTGTAGGAGGAGGGAACTAGTGACACGTTTATGTTGTCTGTAGGAGGAGGGAACTAGTGACACGTTTATGTTGTCTGTAGGAGGAGGGAACTAGTGACACGTTTATGTTGTCTGTAGGAGGAGGGAACTAGTGACACGTTTATGTTGTCTGTATGGGAGGGAATTATTGACCAGTTTATGTTGTCTGTAGGAGGAGGGAACTAGTGACAAGTTGATGTTATCTGTAAGGGAGGGAACTATTGACCAGTTTATGTTGTCTGTAGGAGGAGGGAATTAGTGACACGTTTATGTTGTCTGTAGGGGAGGGAACTAGTGACACGTTTATGTTTTCTGTATGGGAGGGAACTATTGACCAGTTTATGTTGTCTTTAGGGGAGAGAACAAGTTCCAAGTTTAAGCTGTCTGTAGAGGATGAAACTAGTGACAAGTTTATGTTGTATGTAAGTAGAGAGAGAGGGGGGGGGGGGGGGGGGGGAGTGACAAGTTTATGTTGTCTGTGTGAGAAAGAATAATTGACAAGATTATGTTCTCTTTAGGTCGGGGCTGAAGTGTTCCGATTTAACTGTGAGTTAGGCTGGGGAGTACACTTTGCTAACGTCTATCTGAGGGATGTACTGGATGATTAGGCGAAGACAGGCAGACAGACAGACAGACCAGCAGACAGACAGACCAGCAGATAGACAGACACATAGATAGATAGATAGATAGATAGATAGATAGATAGATAGATAGATAGATAGATAGATAGATAGATAGATAGATAGATAGATAGATAGATAGATAGATAGATAGATAGACAACAGACAGACACCAAACTTACAGAGAGGCACACATATAGAGGCAAGCAGACAGACAGGCAGACACCAGAAAGAGACCAGACAGACAAATACCAGTTAGACAGAGAGACACTGGACAGACAGGCGAGCAGACAGACAGACAACAGACAGACAGACACCAGACAGACAGACACCAGACATACATACACCAGACAGGCAGACACTAAGCAGGCAGACAAGAAAACAGACGGACACCAGACAGACAGATACCAGGCTGACAGATAGATACTAGACAGGCAGGCAAGCAAACAGACAGACAGGCACGAGACGGATAGACACCAGACAGGCATACTCCAGACAGAAACCAGATAGACGTACACCAGACAATCTGGGTTAGTTCTCTCGCCGCCGCGAATGACTCTCACCAGTATTTGTACAGCGACCTCAGTCCCGCCAGACGGAGCGATAGCGCGGGCTTGCCGAAAACGCTCGCCCGCCTCTCCCCGGCTAGCTAGGAGGACGCAATTTGTGGTGTCGTGCCCTCCGCAGAGGTGCGTTGCTGTTGCCCGTATCGAGAAACTTTGACAGTCAGTGACGCTTTTTCGAACGCTTATAGCAGAGCTCAACAGTTCGTATCGCTGGTGGTCAGACTCTCTCAAAGAGCTTGTGACCGGCAAATGGAAAGCAGGAAAACAGCCTAAAGGCCCTGTCTTGGCCCGACCAACCATCGGGAGAAAGGCAGGCCGGCAGACGAAAATTGTCTCCAGTCCCTGTGAAATTCATCGCCGGGGCCGTTGAGATCCGTTCTGCACAGAGAACTGCCATCCCTCCCCGAGCGAGCCCGGTCGGTCGGTCGTCTGGTGTGTGTAAGGGCCACTGTCAGGCGGTCCTAGGTCGACGGAGTAAGGGTCCGTCCGTCAGTCGGTCCCTGCGGCCGTCCCAGTTAGGCTTTTCACACATCAGTCGTCCTCCGCCGACCGGTGTGTGTGGTTCGTACGTCTCCGACAGATATCTGGTTGATCTTGCCAGTAGTCATATGCTTGTCTCAAAGATTAAGCCATGCATGTCTAAGTTCACACTGTCTCACGGTAAAACCGCAAATGGCTCATTAAATCAGTCGAGGTTCCTTAGATGACACGATCCTACTTGGATAACTGTGTCAATTCTAGAACTAATACATGCTTACCAAGCTCCGACCCTCACGGAAAGAACGTTTTTATTAGTTCAAAACCAATCGTCGTTTTCCCTCGCGGGGTTGAGGCGTCCCCACTGGTGACTCTGGATAACTTTATGCTGATCGCATGGCCTCATGTGCCGGCGACACATCTTTCAAATGTCTGCCCTATCAAATGTCGATAGTACGTGACATGACTATCATGTTTGTAATGGGTAACGGGGAATCAGGGTTCGATTCCGGAGAGGGAGCATGAGAAACGGCTACCACATCCAAGAAAGGCAGCAGGCGCGCAACTTACCCACTCCCGGCATGGGGAGGTAGTGACGAAAAATAACAATACGGGACTCTTTCGAGGCCCCGTAATTGGAATGAGTACACTTTAAACCCTTTAACGAGGATCTATTGGAGGGCAAGTCTGGTGCAGAAGCCGGGATAATTCCAGCTCCAATAGCATATATTAAAGGTGTTGCAATTAAAAAGCTCGTAGTTGGATCTCAGGCGCAGGCGGGCGGTCCGGCTCGCGCCGGTTCACTGCCCGTTGTCTCCTGCCCTACGGTCTGCCGGCTCTCTCCCACGGGTGCTCTTCACTGAGCGCTCCGGGTGGCCGGCGCGTTTACTTTGAAAAAATTAGAGTGTTCAAAGCAGGCCTCAACTGCCTAAATAATGGTGCATCGAATAATGGAATAGGACCTCAGTTCTATTTTGTTAGTTTTCGGAACTGGAGGTAATGATTAACAGAGACAAACAGGGGCATTCGTATTGCGGCGTTAGAGGTGAAATTCTTGGATCGCCGCAAGACGAGCTACTGCGAAAGCATTTGTCAAGAATATTTTCATTAATCAAGAACGAAAGTCAGAGGCGCGAAGACAATCAGATACCGTCGTAGTTCTGACCATAAACGATGTCGACTAGTGATCCGCAGGAGTTGCTTCGATGACTCTGAGGGCAGCTTCCGGGAAACCAAAGTGTTTGGGAAGTATGGTTGCAAAGCTGAAACTTAAAGGAATCGACGGAAGGGCACCACCAGGAGTGGAGCCTGCGGCTTAATTTGACTCAACACGGCCAACGCTGAAATGACTGGCAGGCCGAAACCACTCTAGTTGGGTCTAATATGGAACGGGTGCTGGATTTAGACCCTCGGAAATCTTGGGCTAAGCTCTCTGTGGCTCAGTTGGTCCGCATTCAGTGTTCGATAAAGGAATTGACGGAAGGGCACTACCATGAGTGGAGTCTGCGGCTTAAATTGAGTCAACACGCCAATACTGTAGAACTACTGTCAAATCGAGAGCACTTTCGTTGGGTCTAATAGTGAACATGTGCTGGTATTAGACCCACGGAAGACAGGTCAGTCTCTTAACCTCCCAATGAAAGGGCGTCTGCTATGGTAATCTGGTTCAAACCCTGCGGAAATCGCAGGTTCGAGAAACTTGGCCATTGACAAACTAAAAAGCCCTCTATTGATTCGTCCGGTCTAATAGTGAACGGGTGCTGAAAATAGACCATCGTAAGACAGGTCAGTTTTACCCTACTAAATGGCAGGGCGTTGCTACGGTAATCCTACTAAACTCGAGAGGAGCCGCAGACATTTAGTTCACGTACTAGGCTGATAAACCAATGGCGCAAGGCTACCATGTGAGGGATTACGGCCGAACGCCTCTAAGCCGGAATCCCGCCCAAAATCTCAGCACGACTGCAATGGGAGGCCGACATGGTGGGGACCCGGGGCTCGTGCTCCAGCCCCGCCCGGTCGAGCTGCAGAAAGAGGTCTCTGCCATCCGCCGATCAAAGCGGGCGGGAAGCTGCTCGATATTCACCCCATATGGCGATGAGGTGCAAAACCACAAACAGAAGACTTAGTTCTGGGTCGGGGTGTCGTAAACAGTAGAGCAGCCAGCTCACTGTGAACTGTCGAGACTCATCCCCTGACCATGAGATATGTCCGCACACCAGGCAAACAACATCTCCGTGACATTGCCAGGCTTATCCTCTGGTTAAATGCACTCCTGCCTCGATCTCTACCTCTGTCTGCTATCAGCCGTACCAATGGACGCAAAAGAGATGCAGGCTAGCGGACATTGCACATCTGCCCTATTGTGTCAACCTCCGAGGTGGCGGGGAATGCTAGGCGTACCATCACTGTAGAGAAGCCGAGAAAATAAAGGGAGCAAAGCGATACCCCACTCACATGCACATGATACTTTTCTGGCAGGACGTGACGATCCTGGGATACAGACACACTGGACTGCCTCTCTTCCGGGTTAGTACAAACCAGTACATAGTCCATATCATATATCATATCTCATATATCATCACCGCACCCTATAGACACGAGTAGTGAAAACTCGTTAGTCCTGTCAGACAACTTCCATAAGAGAGACAACTCTGATCACAAACAACTGCCGCCTTGCAGATAGGCTGGGGACAGCCAAAGGCTAAGGAGGGCATCCATACAGAAACGTCTGTTGAAATCGGATGCACGGGGCCACAGGCTTAACGAAACAGTGCAACGTAAATCGCAGTATGATGGCAGCACAACCTATCAGAAAAAAGTATGGCGCTCATCCTGCGGAGTCCCGCTAGGCAGCGAGAGTGCCGGGCCTCACGCCTCGAAGGGGCCCACCCTTGACTACTGGTGGTCACCCACCCATGTGTTGTGGAGCCAAGGCACATGGCTATGGGGCAATTCCTATTGACCAAACACACAAGACCCTCAAAATACTACAGTGGAATGCGGAGGGAGTCATTAACAAAACGCTTTCCCTAACACATCACTTGCATGAAGGTAAGATTGACGTGGCATGTATCCAAGAAACGCACCTCAAGAACAAATATAAATTCTCAATCAGAGGATACCAGAACTTCCGTCTGGATAGAGGTCACAAAGGAGGGGTTCTGATACTGACCCGAAACTGTATACCGAGTAGCGCAGTAGCTGTCAATCACACCGGACAAGCAGAGATTGTATGAGTTGACATAATGGCTCAAGAGACGAAGATCCGCATCTTCAACCTGTACGGACCATCAAACAAAGACCTATCGCCCTCGAGTATGGAAGTCAAAGACTCCAACTGCATAATAGTTGGAGACTTCAACAGCCACTCGGAGAGATGGGGATACTCGGACACAGACAGCAGAGGTGACGAAGTGGAAGATTGGGAGATAGACACAAATCGCTACCTAATCAATAGGCCGAAGGATAGCCCCAGCTTCTATTCTAGAACATGGCATACCACCTCTACTCCAGACTTGGCCTTTTCCACAGTGGACATTCACAATAAAATAGACCGCCAGGTCCTAAAACAAATGGCAGGTAGCGACCACAGGCCAATTAGGCTAGAAATTAATATGGAAGTAGGCCCACAGGAAGCAAAACCGTTCCCACGTTGGAATTACAAACGAGCCGACTGGGACAGATTTACAAGCCCGACAGATGGGCTGTGTGAAACCATCAACACACGGAACAACAAAATGAAGCCCATGGTGGAAAGCCTAAGCAAAGCAATAATGCAAGCCGCCACTGAAACCATCCCAAGAGGGGCTAGGAAAAACTATAAGCCCTACTGGAATCATGAATTGCAGAAAGCGGAAGACGCAGTCACAACTGCAAGGAACATGGCAGAGCGAGAACAATCTATGGAGGCAAATATCGCTCTCAAAGCGAAATACAAATACACTCTAAACCAAACAGCAAGAGAAAGCTGGAAAAAACAAAACAGCAAGCCTCAATTTAGACAAAGAAGGGAACAAACTATGGAAGCTAGTCAGAGCCATGAATGATGAAACTCCATCAAACAAACACATTACAATCAAACAGGAATATACCAAGAAGAGTCCATAGCTCAATGTTTGCAGACGATCTGGCTATGTGGACATCTGAAAAGAATCTCACATGTACAATATTCTCGCTTTCAATCAAACCCCAAAATACCAAATTAAGTTTAAATGGCAAATTTCTGCAGCCAAACGCCAACCCAAACTATCTGGGAGTCACATTTTATCGGCGCATGACATGGAAAAGTCAGATCGAGAGAAACCGAATGAGAGCCAGAGAAAGAATGGCAATCATGAGGAAACTTGCTGACACAAGCTGGGGAGCAGACGAAAGCATACTAAAGAAACTGTACACTAGAAGAGTGAGACCAGTTCTCGAGTATGGCATTGCGGCATGGACAACAGCAAACTTCAAAACCAAGCTATGAGAGTTATAACAAGAGTTATGAAGTCAACGCCAATTGTAGAACTTGAAAAGATTACAAAACTGCAACCCATGACCGATAGAAGAGACTGCAGAGCCCAGCTGCAGTCAGAGAAACTCCGAAGACTGACTGGCCATCCAATGCACCAGAGACTAAACAATTTGGAAAAGGGGAAACTAAAGCGGAGAAACTTTGCAGAAATAGCCAAAGCAAAGATGCACGAAGATCCCATAAACGCACTAACAACACCAAAGCCCATCACTACTGTACGAAAACCTATCTGGAGGCAGGATATATTTCCAGAGGTAGTAGAAAATATACCAGGTATTGGAAACAAAAACTGCCAGACTGAAAAAGAAAGGAGAGATACTACCCTAAGCTTTATATCGAAAAACTACCCAAGCATGGACTGGACCCATGCATACACCGACGGTTCTGTAACAAACACTACACAGAACGGAAGGGCAGGAGCATTCCTGAACCTACCAAATGGCAGAAAAATAACACTGTCATTCGCTACTGGTTAGTACACAAGCAATTAAAGAGCGGAGGCAGAGGCACTGAGGGCGGCAGTGGAAGAAATGGTGACACATAAAGAAAATGAAAGCCATACGGTCCTGCTTACAGATGCTCTGGCCGTAGTCACAGCTCTAAAAAGCCAGAAAAACACTGAGCTTAATGACATAAGAGCAGTACTCTGCAAACTATGCCAGCAGTCCGCACCAAAAAGGGTAGTGGTACAGTGGGTCCCATCACACTGCAACATCCAAGGCAACGAGGAGGCAGACAGACTGGCAAAAGAAGGTGCAAGACTACCACAAACAGATACTAGTCTGACGTACAAAGAGTCAAAACGGCTTATTAAAGCTAGATACATGACCAAATGGGAAACCGAACATACTGGTTACACCAAAAACGATGCCTATAACCAGTTGAACAGAAGAGAGCAGGTCGTGGTCTTCAGACTTCGCACTGGCCACAATAGACTGAGGTACCACCTATTCAACAAATTGAAGATAGGTGGAACCGACGAATGCCCGTGTGGTACCGGGAAAATGACCGCTGAACATCTGCTGCAGAACTGCCCGACATACGAGGATCAGAGAGAGCAGATGTGGCCATCACCAGTGGAACCACAAGACAAGCTCTATGGCAGTGTCGACAGCCTCAGGATGACGGCTGCTTTTTTCGAAAAAATAATAGTTGATGTCTGACTGCGTACGATGAAGAAGAAGAAGAAGTACACCAGACAGACATACACCAGACATACAGGCTTGCAGAGACAGATAGAGAGACACCAGACAGACACGCAATCAGACAGGCAGACAGACATCGGTCAGACAAGAAGTCAGACAGACAGACAGACACCAGAAAGACAGAGACACACCAGACAGACATACAAACATCAGACAGCTATACAGAGATCAAACAGAAAGACACTAGATGGACATACACCAGACAGACACCATACAGACAGGCAGACAGACATACACCAGATAGACACTAGATAGACAGACAGGCAAACAGACAGACACCAAGCAAACAGACACTAGACAGACATACACCAAAAAGACAGACACCAGAAAGACAGACAGACAAGCAGACACCAGACAGACAAGCAAACAGACAGACACCAGACAGACACCGGACAGACAGACATACACCAGACATACACCAGACAGACACCAGGCAGGCAAGGAGACAGACAGAGATAATCAAATGTGAAACAAACGATCCAAATTGTGTGGTGTACATATATCAACTGTAAAATGAAGAGAACATACTGATAACATGGTTTTCTGCCTGTACTGGTGATATTAACAAACATTGGTCCTGGTATTGTCTCCATGACAACAGAAATGAGGTATTCGGTATTCGCGCCTATTTGGCTGGCTCTGTTATGGTGAGTACATGGCTTACATGACGTCAGCGGAAGGGCTCCAGTTGTGTCACGGATGTGTGATCTGTTGAACCGTCCTCTGTCGATGGTCGGCGCCATCTTGTTGAGTCGAGATCTACAGTTGTGTACTGATAACAGTGAGAGCATATCCAGATCTGCGTCTTATCTCAGAACCTCGGCTTAACTCAGCAGCCAGATGAATGAATGGAACAACCATTGAACATGTCCGAATGTACTTAGAACTAGGTCACGGGAGCGTGTTTACCTTCTAGTCATCATTCTTCTCATTGTCAATCGTGGTCTGGTAGACTGTTGCGGCTGAACCCTTCTTAAATGATGGCTCAACCAGAGATGTCCAGACGCCTTTGGCGGTTGCTGTTTGACCGACAGAGAAAAACAAATATGGAGTCCAACTAGGCATATTTTCTTAACTTAAATTAACTTAACTTAGCTTAACGTCTTTATACTGGTTTAGAAGAGAGTCTGTATACACGTTTCATCTACATCACCTTGCTCTAAAAGCTATGCGCATCCAATCTATTCTTAAATGCGTTAATTGTCCCTGCCTCCACTACTTCATGTGGGTATGCATTCAACGCATTCACCACTCTCTGACTAAAAAAATATTTCCTTATTTGTAAGCTGGACCTTTCTTTAGTTAATTTGTAGCTATTCTTGGTTAGTATGTTACAGTGCCATGTGCCAGGAACACTGTAAGTGAAAGGAAATGGAGGGAGCATAGGAGGTCTCGCTAGTAACTTATTCTCGGTGAGCCAAAATTAGCGAGGATTATATTGTTAGGACATTTAAGGCACAGGTGGGGACAGTTCAAACAAAGATTATGCACGTCCTGCATTCATTAACAAGGCCGAGATTTCATTATAGTCCGTTTTTTAATTCAAGAATAAGGTCCGAAGCAATTTTCTACTAAACCGCATGTTAGATTCAAATGATTTTTCGCATGCAGCCTTAGAATATCCATGACGCTAAAACAATAAATTATTTAGTTCATAGATGTTAAGACATTTGCACATCGGCTAATTCTTTTGATCTTTTAGGACCATTGCAAAGACAAAGCATTAAATTTAAGATTTTACAGTACGCAGCTTAATTTCTATTCCCATTTTTTCAAAGTCGTATATGCTTAATGTCTTAATAGATCAATTGATTGTGTGTGTTGCCATAATCGTAAAAATGGCACCAATATAACACAGTTAGTACAGGTATTCCGTCACCTTTAGACTCCCAAGGTTGTATCAACCTTGTACAGCTAATTTTATGTTGTGTAACGCATTTGAATATTGAAATGTATTGACTCCCATTGTATGTACACCTAATTGTTTTGATAACATACGCTAATTCATCCAAGTCTGCTAATCAGTATGTCTACAAAAAATTATATTAATCATCCGAATCTGTCGATTCAAAGTGGTTGATAATTGTTACTGGATGGACAAATTCTAATCCATCTCGTTGCCTGTACTGTTCTTCTTCCCGGAGCACATGTTCAAAACACTTCTTCCAGAATTGAATGGCTATTTTTCAAAGGTACTCACGTGTCTGCACTTCAACATCACACAATTAAATGTTCTGTTCGGCAACGTGTCCTTGACTGAAGCTCTGTAGGGTTTAGATGTCCATGATATGCAGGTAGTCTCAGAGAAGTGTGGCCGTACTCTTCAATGATTTTGTCAATCTGATACACCTATGTCTTATTTGTCTTTCTAACAAGCTTCAACAACCCAGGCTTCAGATACGTGTCTTCGAAATTCACTATTCCCTTAATTAGCTATGTCCTAATTTGAGTTTTTGTATTTGATGCAGTTGGTACTTTGTCTTCCTCTGATAGTGCATTGTGATAGGATGCATTATCCATTACTGGACATGACGGTCTATCCAGAATTGGAAGCAGCTCATTCGTCAGTCAGTGCCTGACAGTTTGTCCATTCATTTTAGTGTGGTAGTCTCTACCGTCATTACTTTCTGTTTGGAAAATAAGTTCAGCGTCATAGACAAGTCCGGTGTCACTGCTCCCGGAACACGTTAGTATAATGCTCTACCCTTTGCTGCTTGGAATTTGTCTTTTCTGTTCACCGTCAACTGATTGCCGTTCTTTATCATAGGTGTGGTGAGCATTGACCCAGGATTCATCCAAGTATACAATATCATAGCCTTGCCTACACCGTTCACGTATCTGTCTCAGGTATTTACTTCGGGCAGCAATCAAATGTGGCTTTTCACATATAATATTCCTGCTCCCTGAATTTTTCATGAATGTAAAGCCGGTGGCTCTTACAATTTTCCAAAGAGTACTTTTGGACACTTCAAAACTGCAGTCGGATTGTAATGTTATTTTTAGTTTCAGCGGAGTAACAAGTTGATTTTTCGTCAACAGTTTCAATATCTCCCGTTTTATGACATCTCTGTTGAAATCGTTAACTGTTCTCTTCCTACCTGGCTTGATTTGAGTGCACTGAGTCCTGTCCAATCCAACGGTTAAAGGATGATCTATCCAGACCAAGCGTCAATTGCGATCGCTTCTCTGGGCCATGAATATAACAATATAAATGACTCATCTTAGATTCCCTGCAGAAAAACTGTTATGGTAAAACGGTAACCTTCTGCATTGTTATAAATGTACACTTCAAACTCAGTTTGAAATTGCTCCAATGTCATTTTTCAAAAAGCAACCATATGTCACAATAACGACCCCACAAACTATGATATCGGGATATACCTATAACTGAACAACAGAACCTTGGTTGTTTTCGGCATTCGGCAAAATGTCTAATTATGGCACAGGATAATCAGGAATTTGGTATTATCTCATGTATTTGAATGTCAATCCACCTATTTTTAAAACAGCACGTTTGAGTACCGTAAACATGTTAAAATGATGTCTAATTCAGTGAGGTTGTTTTTAATATGGACTAATTAACTCATTTCACAAAATTCATCACATTTCTTAGAGCAAAAAATATGTACTAAGCGTCATGGATATATTCTAAGGCTGCATTGGGACAATCATTGGGATCTGACATGTGGACAATCATTGAGATCTGACAAGTGGACAATCATTGGGATCTGACATGTGGACAATCATTGGGATCTGACATGTGGACAATCATTGGGATCTGACATGTGGACAATCATTGGGATCTGACATGTGGACAATCATTGGGATCTGACATGTGGACAATCATTGGGATCTGACATGTGGACAATCATTGGGATCTGACATGTGGACAATCATTGGGATCTGACATGTGCACAATCATTGGGATCTGGTGGACAATCATTCGGATACGACATGTGGACAATCATTGGGATCTGACTTGCAGATTAGTAGAAAATTGCTTCTGACCTTAATAATGAATAAAAAGACGGACTATAGCAAAATGAGCAGGGGTTGGAAATTTTTACTGTAGTAAGTTTGAGACTGTTGTCCAAAATGGTGCAGGTGCTGGACCAGCCCACTTGCTGTATTAGGTAGAGTCGCAGAAAAATGGGAAGAGCTACTGAGTGACATATGAGTTGACATCAGACTATCACATCTGAATTGACTGGGTGACAAGAAAGTCAGATAAGTTATTAGGACTTCAGGAGCTAGGAACTGGATAGACTAACAAGTGCTGCAGTCAAGTCGACGACACTGACTGTTGCCAGTCCGTGAAGAATGGGCAGAAGTACCTCGGGATCATTGCTGATGTTGATCTGGGAGGAGCTGATATTCCGATAATATGTAGAGGCAATGATCATCCAAGGCCTTGCATTACATAAGGCTGTCCTACTGTGCTCCATTGGCAATTATTATTGTGTCAATTGGGATGAATGGTGGCTCTTCTATATTGGCGAAAGCAGAGAGAGAGAGAGAGAGAGAGAGAGGAAGAGAGACAGAGGAAGAGAGGGAGGGAGAGAGAAAGAACTGCGCTTGTCTGAACGCTCAAAAAAGTTGTAAAGTGGACACCTGAAAAAATATTCATGTAGACTCTTCCGACAACTACTCATGTCCCTCAAGCTCCTCAGGGCGCGCGTCACAAACCTTGTCCAGATACTTTTGTTGGACGGCGCAGTTCCAACGACAGGGATGAGTAGATGGTCAGAGTTCAGCTCCCAACTGGCCAGTACATTACAAGACCAAAAGCTTTCATAGTTTCTCTCTCAGTGAAAGTGTGTAGATAATATAAAGAAGTGGAGGAAACATAGAATAAGGCCCATTTTGGAGCCTCGTCTGTTGGATTCCGAGGATTTATGATCTGCACGACAACAAGCGAATGATCAATAGAATGCAAAGAAAATCTTTGTTGCTTTCATTGATCAAGAAAATCTGTTGTTTTCAATGATCAAGAAAATCTATGCTGCCTTCATTGATCAACACAATCTATGTTGCTTTTATTGATCAAGAAAATCTATGTTGCTTTTATTGATCAAGAAAATCTATGTTGCTTTTATTGATCAAGAAAATCTATGTTGCTTTTATTGATCAAGAAAATCTATGTTGCTTTTATTGATCAAGAAAATCTATGTTGCTTTCATTGATCAAGAAAACCTGTTGCTTTCATTGATCAAGAAAACCTGTTGCTTTCATTGATCAAGAAAACCTGTTGCTTTCATTGATCAAGAAAACCTGCTGCTTTCATTGATCAAGAAAACCTGCTGCTTTCATTGATCAAGAAAACCTGCTGCTTTCATTGATCGACAGGATCGACAAGGAAATTGAGACTAGGTGTCAGAAAGGATGTGCACTGACTTATCAGCTGTCCCCACTTATCAGCTGTCCCCACTTCTTAGACACCCGAGCATTATTCTGGCAACAAAGCAACAGCTGATAAACAGTATATTTATGCCGACTCTGTGCTACCAGTGCCAAACATGGCCTCTGTAAAGGGCGTGCGAGAGCAGAATTTCGACTTGTGAAATGCAATGTTTGGGAAAGTCATCGGTCTTACCAGAAGAGACAGAATGCGGAACGACAACATTCGAAGTATGGTCGGCACTACGGCTTGTGTCAAATACATTTCCAGGCAGAAAATAAGGTGGTTTGGTCATCTCATGAGAATGGACCCTCATCAACTTATACTGATGGCTTACAACGCTAGCAGATCTCGTTACAGGACAAGGGAGCGACGCGCGGCAGGTGGATAGATGGAATTAGAGTGATTGTGCAGCGACACAAGCTTACATTGACCGACGCAACGCACTTGGCGCAAGACAGACGACTTAAGCTTCTCATGACGCTCAACTGTACAAGGAGTAAGAAAACTAACTAAACAAACTATATGATAGACAACATAATCGGGTCATAGATCTAGGGCACCCTACCAGCTAGTGCTAACACCCCCTGACTGACCGGTTCATAGATCTAGGCCACCCTACCAGCTCGTGCTAACACCCCCTGACTGACCGGGTCATAGATCTAGGCCACCCTACAAGCTCGTGCTGACACCCCCTGAGTTAGATGGATGTGCTCATAGATCCAGGACACCCTACCAGCTCGTGCTAACACCCCCTGACTGACCTGGTCATAGATCTAGGCCACCCTACCTGCTCGTGCTGACACCCCCTGACTGACCAGTTCATAGATCCAGGCCACCCTACCAGCTCGTGCTGACACCCCCTGAGTTAGACAGATGTGGTCATAGATCCAGGACACCCTACCTGCTCGTGCTGACACCCCCTGACTTAGACAGATGTGGTCATAGTTAGATCAAGTTGTCAATGACTAGATTTGTAATAAATGAATCATCTTTTGTATTGTTATTCACAAAAGTCTTAGTCTGTTCTGTGTTGTATAGACACAATAACTAGAAGAAGTGTGATACGCCACTTAACGTTACAGAGAAAGTCTAAGTATAAACAAAATAAAAGACAGGCGGGGTGTTCAAAACAAACCGGGACTTTTATTGTTCTAGTTCAACCAGAACAGGTTATAGCGTGCTGGAACTACTATCACTAGTTAGGGGCGCTTGTGTCCTATTTCTGTTAGGTGACCCACTGGCCATGGGCCAGGCTCGTGACAGATACATACAAATGGCGGACACTGTTAGGGATTGAATGAAATAGCGTGTTGTGCTGAAATTTCTTGTGAAAGAAATTGGCAGAAGACGGGGAGGAGTCCTGCGGTCTAAACAAGAGATGTCAATGGTTGGACCGGCTTAGAAAGGGTCATACTTCAAAATAGGCATGTCAACACGAACTAGTCAGGTCAACACGAACTAGTCAGATCAACAAGAAATAGCCAGGCTAACACGAACTAGTCTGGTCAACTCGAACTAGTCAGGTCATCACGAACTAGTCAGGTCTACACGAACTAGTCACGTCAACACGAACTAGTCAGGTCAACCCGAAAAAGCAAGGTCATAACGAACTAGTCAGGTCAACACGAACTAATTAGGTCAGCACGAACTAGTCAGGTCAACACGAACTAGTCATATCAACAAGAAATAGCCAGGCTAACACGAACTAGTCTGGTCAACTCGAACTAGTCAGGTCATCACGAACTAGTCAGGTCAACACTAAGTAGTCATGTAAACACGAACTAGTCAGGTCAACACGAACTAGTCAGGTGAACACAAACTAGTTATAGGTCAACAGGACCTAGTCAGGTCAACACGAACTAGTCAGCTCATCACGAACTAGTCAGGTCAACATGAACTAGTCAGGGCAACACGAACTAGTCAGGTCATCACGAACTAGTCAGGTCATCACGAACTAGTCAGGTCAACGCTAAGTAGTCATGTCAACAAGAATTAGTCAGATCAATAATAACTATTCAGGAAAAGAACTTGTCAGGACACGAACTAATCAGTTCAACACGAACTAATCAGATCAAAACGAATTATTCTAGACTCGAAGTAGTTAGGGCACACGAACTAGTCAGGTCAGCACGAGCTATTCAGGTCAACATGAACTAGTCAGGTCACGAACTAGTCAGGTCAACAAAAACTAGTCAGGACAAGAACTAGTCAAGACCAGAACCAGTCAGGTAGACAAGAACTAGTCCGGTCAACACGAACTTGTCTGGACAACACGAAATAATCAGGTCAACTAGAACTATTAAGGTCAACAAGAATTAGTCAGATACATAAGAACTATTCAGGAAACGAAGTAGTCAGGACGCGAACTACTCAGGTCAACACGAACTAATCAGATCCATGCGAACTAGTCTGGACTCGAAGTAGTTAGGACAGCACAAACTTGTCAACACAGGTCAGGTCAATACAGTCTGGTAAAAGAAATGCCAGGGATGTCATATTTATGGTCTTGTCAGTCAAACCATACAGGAATGGGCAAACCATATAGAACCAGTCAAACCATACAGGAATGGGCAAACCATATAGCACCAGTCAAACCATACAGGAAAGGGCAAACAACATGCCACCAGTCAATCCATCCAGGAACGGACCAACCACATGCGCGTAGCTGTTTGGGCCTTTCAAACTTATTTCAATATTTATTAACGCTTTTGTAATAGACAAATTATCCCCCTTTTATAAATTATTTCCGCGTTTCATAGTGTAAATAAAACAACAAATAAAATGCCTACTGATTCTTTCATCATAAAAACATTAGTTAATCATGTATTACATAGCCTATTGATACAGATCCCCTATCTTCTAATCTAGCTAAGACTGTATTCTACTCATACACATACCTTATCTTCTAATCTAGCTATGACTAAATTCTACTCATACACATCCCTTATCTTCTAATCTAGCGATAACTAAATTCTACTCATACACATACCATATCTTCTAATCTAGCTATGACTAAATTCTACTCATACACATCGCTTATCATCTAATCTAGCTATGACTAAATTCTACTCATACACATCCCTTATCATCTAATCTAGCTATGACTAAATTCTACTCATACACATCCCTTATCTTCTAATCTAGCTATGACTAAATTTTACTCATACACATCCCGTATCTTCTAATCTAGCTATGACTGTATTCTACTCATACACATACTTTATCTTCTAATCTAGCTATGACTAAATTCTACTCATACACATCCCGTATCTTCTAATCTAGCTATGACTGTATTCTACTCATACACATACTTTATCTTCTAATCTAGCTATGACTAAATTCTACTCATACACATCCCGTATCTTCTAATCTAGCTATGACTAAATTCTACTCATACACATCCCCGAATAAAGCTATCTTTTTTAAAAATGTACAGAAAAAAACGTGAACCAAACTATTTGACTCCGGCCACATGTCTCCAGATATATTATATTGTATGATGGACAGAGTTTACTTTTTTAATGGCCATGTTTTGTGTGAAACAAATTAGTTCACATGAAATAAAGAAAATCAAATTAAAGCAAAACCTATAATGCATCGAGAAATTAATTTCACTAACACCGAACTAGTGTGACAGTTCCAGCTGGAGCATGGGCGTTTAGGTCAGGGGGGATTGGGTTGGCGACAAACAAAGGTTGCCTGAATGCGTTTAACGAACACAGGTCACGCCAGGGTCAATCACCGATTCGAATAGGTCGACAAAGGAAAGGAGGGGTTTAGGTAGATTTTGTCTAGAACAGGGGTTGGTATCGGACATGGCCGTGGGGATCAAGACGCTGAGTAGCGCATGAGCTGCAGTGGTCAGCGACCCATAGCTGACTGCTAGCGTCAGGACCAGCGAACCAGCGCTGCCAAGACCCTTCTACACCTCCACGCGGTGATCCTGGATAACAGGCTGCAGCAGGGCAAACTGGCTAAGGAGAAGGGATCGAAGAGGGAATGCTAACCGGTACTCAAAAAATTGCTTGCTGAAGTCGGATGTGTTGGACCGAAAGGTGCAAATATCGCAGTCAAGCTGTAAACTTCGACACAATGCATTCCGTTCTCTGTACTACATTCTGCTACTTAAGCCCTTTCAGGGTTTGGTAGTGAGAGATTGAGAACGAACGAAGAAGAAGAAGAAGGGCATGGCGTGTATGGGAGTTGGTGACAGTCTGATGCTGCCACGACAATTAGAGTGACAGTGACTCGTGGATAGTCAACCAATGACATTTTAGTTGGGGTAGTTCCAAGTTGGAGTGATGGCTAAGTCAGATAAACCTACGGAAGACCATTTGACAGCAGTCAGCCATTTTTTGTTAACACACACTCACCTAATTTGAACATCGATAACTAATCAGCTATTACATATCAACCCATTATTCAAATAGAAAATGGAAGTGAAAAGGCTTAGATATATTATCAACGCAATTAATGTGTGCAAAACAAAAAACAACATTTGTTGTCGAATATTTGTTAGGTCTTCCCCCTTACGATCGGAACTCTCTCGCCGAGGTCAGTCCACTGTCCCTTTCATCACCCCATATGGTAGGATGCCTATAACACTCACCGCCTGATATGCTCTGCCTGTTTTGCCTTGTGTTTTATAGACTACTCCAGCTGCTTCCCAAGATCCGTCTATCCAACATGGCCGCCAGTGACAAGGTACTTCTGGCGCCACCCTGTTGACCAGCCCGTAGCTTGTTTCTTCATTTGGTTTATACTGCTTGACCAATTATCCAGTTTCCTATAACCTGTAGCCTCTAATAACTTTATATTTGACATCTTACGCAGCTTACACCATACCAGTTGACTTGTCCCATCTGGTCACTACAGTATGGCTGAATCTAAATCCCCCTGCCCACTCCTATTATTTGAAAGGGAAAGTATCGTACATGTTTTTCTTCGTTTACTTTGACCAGCCATGAGTTCGCGCACTCCTCCAGCGATGTTAGGGCATGCTGCATCCTATTGTTTGCTACCGTGAGATTTTCTTCAGAGGTCCACAAACCCAGATCGTCTGGAAACATGGACCTGTTGACTCTTTTTGGTATATTCTCAATGAAGTTGTTTATATACACCAGGAAAAGTGGGAGAAGGGCAGTACTCCCCCTTGGTGTACTCCCTGCTCCAGTGTCGCCTTTTTGCTCATCGGCCCTTGTACTTGAACTGTGCCTGTTCTGTTTTCGAGGTAGTAGCTGATCCATCTGTACATTTTTCCAGATACTTCACTTCTTCGTAGCTTGACTTTAAGTCCCTCTTTCCACACCTTGTCAAATGCCTTCTCTAAATCCACCCAAACCGCTACTGTATGCTTTTTCTCCTGGTAAGCATTCTCTATTTCCTGTGCTATGAGAGTGATCTGGTCCTCAGTGGATTTGTGTTGTCTAAATAATGCTTGTTAAGGACTCCCTCAGCACTGTAATATTCTGAGGGTCTTGAGTTTTGGGTCAAAAGCTCTTGCCCCCTATCGTCATGTACATTGACTCCACAGCACATGGGTGGGTGACCACCAGTATCATCAGTTGGGTCTCTTCGAGTGGTGGGGCACAGCAGTCTCTCTGCCTGGTGGGTCCTTTCGAGGCGTGACGCCGGGCACTCTCTCTGCCTGGTGGGTCCCTTCGACAGGCAGGGCCCGGCACTCTCTCTGCCTGGTGGGTCCCTTCGACAGGCAGGGCCTGGCACTCTCTCTGCCTGGTGGGTCCCTTCGACAGGCAGGGCCCGGCACTCTCTCTGCCTGGTGGGTCCCTTCGACAGGCAGGGCCCGGCACTCTCTCTGCCTGGTGGGTCCCTTCGACAGGTAGGGCCCGTCACTGTCTTCTTTTAAATTGTGACGTCATCATACCGCGATTTACGTTACACTGTTTCGTTAGGCCTGTGGCCCAGGACATCCGATTTCAACAGGTGTTTCTGTAGGGTTGCTCTCTTTAGCCATTGGCTGTCCCCATTCCATCTGCAAGGCAGCAGTTGTTTGAGGTCAGATTTGTCTCTCTTGGGAGAGTTATCTTGTAGGACTATCGAGTCTTCCCTACCCAGGTTTCTATCAGGTTTTCCATTCTTTAGGTGTGCTATCCACCAATGCTGTCAAGCTCCCTCTTCCAGAATTTGTTCCCTGGTCTTACCACGGCGTTTGCCCACGTAGCCAGCCTACCAACCAGCCAACCAGCCAGCCAGTAGGCCAAACAGCTAGCGAATCAGCCAGCCAGCCAGCCAACCAACCAGCCAGCCAGTTAAAGCTGTTTCCCGGGTGGGTGACGCTTGGAGCCATACGCGAATTAGGCAGGAGTGGGGGAACCAAATACGGTCCAGATCATCCTATACTGCCAGCAAGTGTCTGCCGCTAACCGTGAGCTAGTATCCTTTTCACACTCCTGCCTTAACCGCCAGACATGCCGTCTAGCACCAGTCAAACTCCTTATGTGAACAGTTAATCCATCTAGCACCAGTCAAACTCCTTATGTGAACAGTTAATCCATCTAGCACCAGTCAAACTCCTTATGTTAACAGTTAATCCATCTAGCAACAGTCAAACTCCTTATGTGAACAGTTAATCCATCTAGCACCAGTCAAACTCCTTATGTGAACAGTTAATCCATCTTGCAACAGTCAAACTCCTTATGTGAACAGTTAATCCATCTAGCAACAGTCAAACTCCTTATGTGAACATCCAAACTATATGCCGTGGGTGAATGTAAGCCTCCATTGGTTAGACCACATAACTAGCCACCCCTACCTGAAAAGCTGGCCTGCATGCCTTGACGTTTAGAGAAGAAGCCAATCTCCAACAATAACCTGGTGAGCTCGTTTCGAAACCTCACCCCGAAGCAGCAGTAGATGATGCAGTTAGTGGCGTATCCTCCGTACAGTAACATCCTCGCTACGATTATAGCTGTAACATGACAGGACTGGTTGGACGTTGGTTACACTTCATCAGTCTAAGTGACGGTCATATGATGGGTGGGTGGATAGTTGAGTGGTTGGTTGGGTGAATGGCTGGGTGGATGGATGGATGGATGATGAGTGGTTAGACAGATGGATGGGTGCATTGGTTGACAGGTGAATGGGTGGGTGGATGGGTTGATTGTGGATGGGTGATAGGTGTATGGTGGATCATAGGCTAAATGGGAGATAGATTGGTGACTGGATAGGTGAATGGGTTGATAGATTGGTAGATGGAGGGACGGGTGAAATGACGAATAAACAGACGGACAAACAGACAGACACAGATAAACAGACAGATAGACACAGACATACACAGTTTGACTGACGGTCAGATATTCGGTCCGTGCCCGCTTTCAAGTTTTAGATCTATCTGTCTTCACATATGTCGTTAGACGTAGTGGGGAGGTGTGACCGCCTTTGTTTCATAATTTTTGGGCAGGTGTAAATCCACTGGTGACATGCCAAGCCAGTCCCAGCATCTCTTCGCCCCTGGAATATACGATCGCCTATTTTTGAGACTGGTGGAGGTGGAAGCGTAAATTAGAGCAAGGTAGACCCGCAGCCTGTCCAGACGCCAAGCCGCTCAGCTTACCACATGACCAAGACCTGATGTTATGGCCAAACAGTCCCCTTTTTGCGAAATATTCTCTGTGGGGCGAATATCCCTAGAATAATTTGAGTAGATTTTTAACTTGAATTTTGCCCAAGCAGCGACCATTAGGCTTACTCTTTTCGATTTTCAACAGCTAAGGTATTTTTAACGTGCGCGCCACTGCACACGGGTGTCTGATCTCACTACTCAGAGATCTGGGGAAAAATTTACCGGATGATCCACGTGAAAAAATCCCGGTGTCTCCACCGGGTTGAACCCGCGACCTCCAGCACTCGAGGCTTACACCTTACCTCGAGACCACTGGGTCCTCCAAACATTTAGATAAGTATACAACATGTTAAGGGTTGGGAATCGCTGGTCTGGACCTGGTACATGGGACCTGGTACAGGGGACCTGGTATAGGCCGAGGCTTTTACGATAGCGAATCACAGGCTATTACAGTGACCGTCACGCAATAAGTGGCTTGATGGGTGGATAGTGGATGGATGGATCGTGGATGGTGGGTGGTTGATGGGTTGGTGGCTTGATTGGTAGATTAGTGGATGGTAGATGGTGGATGGTGGGTGGTTGATGGGTTGGTGGCTTGATGGGTAGATTGGTGGATGGTGGATGGTAGATACGTAGGAGGGTTGATAGGTGGGTGGCTTGATGGATGGATGGGTGGATGCGTGGATGTTAGATGGGAGGGTGGATTGGGAATGGATTGCTGTATCTGCAGATGTAGGGTGGTTGATGGGTGGATGGGTGGATGGGTGTGTAAATGCTTGTTTGAATGGATAAATGGGGGATGGGTGGGTGGATGGTGGGTATATGGGAGATAGATGGGTGGATGGATGAGTGAATTGTGGACGGTAGGTTGTAATTGTGAATGGATGGATTGGTGAGATGGGTGGATGGGTTAATGGATGGATGAGTGAGTGGATGAAGGGGTGAGTGGACGGGTGGGTAGGTAGATGGATGGGTTAGGTATGTGGATGGATAGCTGTGTGTGTTTCGGTGGACGGATGGATAGCTAGATGAATGAGTGGTATTATGGATGGATGGGTGGATGGATATATGGATGAGTGGAATGATAGGCTGGTCAATGGATTGATGAATATATGTGTGGATGAATGGGTTGATTGTGGATGGGTTTATGGGTGGATGGGATGATGCATGGATAGGTGATTGAATGAATGGATAGATAAGTTGATGAGTAGATATATGGGTGGATAGGTATGGGGGTGGATGGTTGAATAGGAGGTTGACAGATGGATGGATGGATGGAATGATTTGGGCGGATCAATGGGAGGTTTACTGATGAATGAATGGGCGGATCAATGGGAGGTTTACTGATGAATGAATGGGCGGATCAATGGGAGGTTTACTGATGAATGAATGGGCGGATCAATGGGAGGTTTACTGATGAATGAATGGGCGGATCAATGGGAGGTTTACTGATGAATGAATGGGCGGATCAATGGGAGGTTTACTGATGAATGAAGGGGCGGATCAATGGGAGGTTTACTGATGAATGAAGGGGCGGATCAATGGGAGGTTTACTGATGAATGAAGGGGCGGATCAATGGGAGGTTTACTGATGAATGAAGGGGCGGATCAATGGGAGGTTTACTGATGAATGAATGGGCGGATTGGTGGAAGGGTGGGTCGTTGGATGAGTGGATTAATGGGTGGATGAGTGGGTGGATGGTGAATGGGTGGGTTTATAGGTAGGTGGGTGGATAGTGTATGGATGGGTGGGTGGCTGTTATATATATGGATGGATGAGTGGGTTTGGATTGAAGGGCGGATTGTAAATGAATAAGCTGGTGGATGGGTTGGAGGATAGAGCGATGGGTGGATGAGTTGTTGGGGGGGGGGGTGAGTTGATGGGGGGGGGTGAGTTGAGGGGGGGTGAGTTGATGGGTGGGTGAGTTGATGGGGGGGGTGAGTTGATGGGGGGGGGTGAGTTGATGGGTGGGTGAGTTGATGGGTGGGTGAGTTGATGGGGGGGGGGGTGAGTTGATGAGGGGGTGAGTTGATGGGGGGTGAGTTGATGGGGGGGGGGGTTGATGGGTGGGTGAGTTGATGGGTGGGTGAGTTGATTGGTGGGTGAGTTGATGGGTGGGTGAGTTGATGGGGGGGGGTGAGTTGATGGGTGGGTGAGTTGATGGGGGGGGGGTTGATGGGTGGGTGAGTTTATGGGTGGGTGAGTTAATGAGGGGGGGGGGGGTTAGTTGAAGGGTGGGTGAGTTGATGGGTGGGTGAGTTGATGGGGGGGGGTGAGTTGATGGGTGGGTGAGTTGATGGGTGGGTGAGTTGATGGGTGGGTGAGTTGATGGGTGGGTGAGTTGATGGGTGGGTGAGTTGATGGGTGGGTGAGTTGATGGGTGGGTGAGTTGATGGGTGGGTGAAATGTGAGGATCGTTGGATCGATGTTTTGGTGGGTAAAGGTGGATTGATGGGAAGGGTATTGGTTGATAAGTCGGTGGATATAAAGGTGGATGGATGATCAATGGATTGGTGGATGTGGGGATGGATGCATAGGTGGATGGGTGGATGGATAAATTGGGGGATAGCTTGATGATTTGCGATCAGATGGGAAATAGATGTACGGATGTGTGGATGGTGGACAGTAATGTGGGGAATAGTTTGGTGGATGGATGTGTGAATGGTGGACGGATATGTGGGGAATGGATTTGTGTATGGATGTGTGAATGGTGGACGGATATGTGGGAAATGGATTGGTGGATGGATGTGTGAATGGTAGACGGATATGTGGGGAATGGATTGGTGGATGGATGTGTGAATGGTGGACGGATATGTAGGGAATGGATTGGTGGATGGATGTGTGAATGGTGGACGAATATGTGGGGAATGGATTGATGGATGGATGGGTGGACGGATGGATATATGGGTGGATTAGTAAATGGATGAATGGGTGGATGGATTAGTGGATGGTTGTGTGGGTAGATAAATGGGTTGGTGGTGGAATGATGGATTGGTGGATGGATGGATGTGTGCAACAATGAATGGATGGGGGGGGGGGATACATGAATAGGTGGATTAACCGATGGGTGGGTTTAATGGATCGGTGGGTGAGTTAATGAGTGGATGGATGGATAGGTGGATGATTGGATAGGTGAATGGGTGAAAGAATAAAGGGGGGGGGTGAATTGTGGCTTCTAATTAGATGGGAGAAAGATGTATGGATGAATGGTGGACCGATAGGTGGACGGGTGAATGGATGGATTCATAATGGTTTGATTGGCGAGCGGTTAGTGGATATAGGTAGACTGGTGGAGGTGTTAGGCTGACAGGTGTTCATCTGGCCGCACAAGTTCTGTCAAGTGTGACGACTGACAGGTGTTCAACTTGCCGGCCAAGTTCTTTCTAGTGTGACGACCGACAGGTGTTCAACTGGCTGCACAAGTTCTGTCTAATGTGACGACTGACAGGTGTTAAACTTCTCGATAAAGTTCTATCAAGTGTGACGACCGACAGGTGTTCGATTTGCTGTACAAGTTATGTCAAGTGTGACGACCGACAGGTGTTCAACTAACCGTACAAGTTATGTCTAGTGTGACGATCGATAGGTGTTCAACTGGCCGCACAAGTTCAGTGTAGTGTGACGACTGACAGGTGTTCATCTTGCCGTACACATTTTGTTAAGTGTGACGACGGACAGGTGTTGAACTTTCCACACCAGTTCTGTCTAGTATGACGACCGACAGGTTTTCAACTTGCCGCACAAGTTCTGTCAAGTGTGACGACCGACAGGTGCTCAACTTGCCACATAAGTTCTGTCATGTGTGACGACCGACAGGTGCTCAACTTGCCGCACAATTTCTGTAAAGTGTGTCGACCGACAGGTGCTCAACTTGCCACATAAGTTCTGTCATGTGTGACGACCGACAGGTGCTCAACTTGCCGCACAATTTCTGTAAAGTGTGTCGACCGACAGGTGCTCAACTTGCCGCACAATTTCTGTAAAGTGTGTCGACCGACAGGTGCTCAACTTGCCACATAAGTTCTGTCATGTGTGACGACCGACAGGTGCTCAACTTGCCGCACAATTTCTGTAAAGTGTGTCGACCGACAGGTGCTCAACTTGCCGCACAATTTCTGTAAAGTGTGTCGACCGACAGGTGCTCAACTTGCCACATAAGTTCTGTCATGTGTGACGACCGACAGGTGCTCAACTTGCCGCACAATTTCTGTCAAGTGTGTCGACCGACAGGTGCTCAACTTGCCACATAAGTTCTGTCATGTGTGACGACCGACAGGTGCTCAACTTGCCGCACAATTTCTGTCAAGTGTGTCGACCGACAGGTGCTCAACTTGCCACATAAGTTCTGTCATGTGTGACGACCGACAGGTGCTCAACTTGCCACATAAGTTCTGTCATGTGTGACGACCGACAGGTGCTCAACTTGCCGCACAATTTCTGTCAAGTGTGTCGACCGACAGGTGCTCAACTTGCCGCACAATTTCTGTCAAGTGTGTCGACCGACAGGTGTTAAATTTCAAATAAGAAGTATTCATGACTTAAGAGCAGTACTCTGTCAACTATGCCAGCAGTCCGCATCAAAAAGAGTAGTGGTACAGCGGGTTTCATCCCACTGTAACATCCAAGGCAACGAGGAGGCAGACAGACTGGCAAAAGAAGGTGCAAGACTACCACAACCAGATTCTAGTGTGACCTACGAAGATTCCAAAAGGCTTATTAGAGCCAGATGCATGACCAAATGGGAAACAGAGCATACTGGCTACACTAAAAATGATGCCTATTACCAGTTGAACAGAAGAGAGCAGGTGATGGTCTTCAAACTTCGCACTGGGCACAATAGACTGAAGATAGGTGGCACTGACGAATGCCCGTGTGGTACAGGGAAAATGACCGCTGAACATCTGCTGCAAAACTGCCCGACATACGAGGACCAGAGAAAGCAGACGTGGCCATCACTGGTGGCAACACTAGACAAGCTCTATGGCAGTGTCGACAGCCTCAGGATGACCGTTGTTTTTTTCGAACAAATACAGGTTGACGTCTGACAGCGTACGAAGAAGAAGAAGAAGAAGAAGAAGAAGAAGAAGAAGAAGAAGAAGAAGAAGAAGAAGAAGAAGAAGAGGAAGAAGAAGAAGAAAAAGATATAAGAAGTGTTACCAAATGTTCACATTTCTGACAATTGAAGCACATTTTTTTAAACATTGTAAAGTTACATAGTTGTATAAAAGTACATAGATGTATAAAGTTACACATTTGTCTAAAGTTA
>JAVGWX010000019.1:1368152-1410652 GCA_036924085.1 Ariolimax columbianus | reverse complement strand
ATTGAAGGACCATGTGATCTGAGGGCAAAGTAAATGATTGAAAAGCCAGTTGATTTGAGGGCAAGGTAAATGATTGAAAGGCCAGGTGATTTGAGGGCAAGGTAAATGACCGAAGGGCCAGGTAATCTGACAAGGTAGATGATTGAAGGGTCCGCGTCAGGAAAGCGGAGAGTGTACAAGGTTCATCTGAGGAAAGTGGAAATGGTACAAAGTTCACCTGAGGAAAGCGGAGATTGAACAAGGTTCACCTGAGGAAAGCGGAGATGGTACAAGGTTCACCTGAGGAAAGCGGAGATAGTACAAGGTTCACCCAAGGAAAGCGGAGATGGTACAAGGTTCACCTGAGGAACGCAGAGATGGTACAAGGGTCACCTGAGGAAAGCGGAAATGATACTAGGCTCACCTAAGGAAAGAGTTCATTGAATTCAAACTGGAGACAGTTTGAAAATAAGGCAAATGTTTCGTGGATCAGGAGGGGAGAAGGAAAATGATTGAGCGGTTATCTGAGGACAATGTCCATGATTTAAATATCACGTTAGATGAAGACAAGAGTAAGGGAGGTGGCGTTTTATTATACTGTATAAATTCTGTTAATATAACGATCAAAGATTATTTATCGTGTGGTAACAAAAATGAAAGTGTATGGGGAGAAAAAGAAAGTGGGGGTGAAAAAACAGTGATTGGAGTGTGCTATAGATGTCCATCAAGTCAAAAAGAGGAAGATGAGGAGCTGATTAGTAGCATAGCAAAGGCAAGTAAAGGGAAATTATTATTAATGGGAGATTTCAACTATCCAGAAATAAAATGGGATATGGTAGAAGCACTTGTAGAGTCAAAACCTTTTGTTACGTGCATAATTTACAATTTTTTAATTCAACATGTAGAAGCAGCCACCAGAGGCAAAAACATACTCGACCTAGTTTTTACCACAGAGGAAAATATGATTGAAAACGTTACCGTTTGGGGAACTGTTTGGCTCAAGTGACCATCAAATCATCCGTTGGGATCTTATTGCAGGGAAAGAAGTAAACATAAACACGCGAACATACGACTACTCTAAGACAGATGCTAAGAAGATGAAAGAGGCAGCGAACCACATAATCTGAGAAGATATTATTGTAGGAACAGATGTTGAACAGGAGTGGGAAAGTTTTAAAACAGTTCTAGAAACGCTAAAAGAGGAATGTGTTCCATGTAGGGAGGTAAACCCCAAGCGTAAAAAGTGGATAACAAGATTTGTAGTGAAATGTAGAAGAGCAAAAAATAAAGCATGGCAAAAATATAAAGAGGCAGGTAAATCAAAAGAAACATATGTAAAATATTTGGACAAGCAGAACATATCTCAGAAAGCGAATAAAACAGCAAAAATAGACTTTGAAAAAAAACTTGCTCAGAGGATCAAGACTGATAGTAAAAGCTTCTTTTCTTATGTTAGAAATAAACAAAGAACGAAAGACAAAGTAGGCCCTCTCATGGACAGTACAGGGAAAATAATAAGTGAGAATAGGGAGGCTGCTAATCTGCTCAATCAGTACTTTGGCACAGTCTTCACAAAGGAGGACTGCTCCGAGATCCCAGAGCCTATAGATATTTTTCAAAGAGACATGGATACAGCGGGATTAAGATCAATCTGTATTACAGAGGAAATGGTTTTTAAAAAATTGGAGGGGTTGAAAGTGAATAAATGTCCAGGTCAAGATGGTATTCACCCAAAATTGCTGTATGAAATTAGAAACCAACTAGCAAAACCATTGGCTATATTATGTTCTCAATCACTTACAAAAGGGATTGTTCCACGGGATTGGAAAGATGCAGGAGTGATCCCCTTATTCAAAAAAGGCAAAAAATCAGATCCTGCAAATTATAGACCGGTGAGTTTAACGAGCATAGTCTGTAAATTGTTAGAGTCAATAATCAAAGAAAACATTGTAATGCATTTAGAAAAATTTAATCTAATTAGAAATAGTCAGCATGGGTTTACTAGAGGGAGATCATGCTTAACAAATCTATTAGAATTCATGGAGGAGGTTACTAAAATCATAGATAAAGGGGAGCCAGTGGATGTTATTTATCTAGACTTTGCAAAGGCCTTTGATAGAGTACCTCATCAAAGATTATTTCGAAAGTTAAAATCACATGGAATAGGTGGCGAAGTTGCCAAATGGATTGAAAATTGGTTAACTGGAAGAAGGCAGAGGGTGGGCATAAATAAGGAGTACTCTGAGTGGAGTGAAGTGAAAAGTGGTGTGCCACAGGGCTCGGTTTTGGGACCAATTTTGTTCTTGATATATATAAATGATTTGGACATTGATATGAGATCCATGATTGCAAAATTTGCTCATGACACAAAACTATGCAGTAGTGTCTCATCTAAAGCGGAAGTGGATATATTGATGTCGGATTTAGATAAAATTCGAGAATGGTCTGTAAGCTGGCAAATGGAGTTTAATGTAGATAAATGTACAGTCATCCACATGGGTAGATCCAATATGGAACATAATTACAGAATGGGAGAAAACAATATTAGAAAGATAGATAAGGAAAGGGACCTAGGGGTTATAATAGATCATACAGGAAAGGTGAGTGAGCAAGTTAAGGTAGCAGTGAAAAAGGCAAATGCAATGTTAGTTATGATAAAAAGAAATATTAAACATAGGAGCAAGGAAGTGATCGTCAAACTGTATAAAGCTTTAGTTAGACCTAGATTGGAGTACTGTGTACAGGTGTGGAGTCCTTATCATAGAGGGGACATAAACATGCTAGAAAGAATACAAAAAAGAGCGACAAAGATGATAGTGGGATTCCAGAATTACAGTTATGAGGAACGACTCAGAAAAACCGGCCTACGGTGTCTCGAAGAGAGAAGAATTCGTGGTGACTTAATACAGGTTTATAAGATGATCAGAGGAATCGATAAATTAGACTATAACAAGTTTTTTTAAAATACAGCCACCTACAATAACACGAGGGCATAGCTACAAGCTGATTAAAGAGAGGTCCAGGTTAGATATTAGGAAATATTTGTTTACTCAGAGAGTGGTGTCTGCTTGGAATGCATTGCCAGGGAAGGTAGTGGAGGCAGGGACAGTTAATGCATTTAAGAATAAACTGCATGCGCATAGATTTTAGAGCAAGGTGATGTAAATGTAACTGGTTGTATACAGACTCTGCAGGGTCTTCTAAACCAGTATAAAGACGTTAAGTTAAGTTAAGATAGATGGTTGAATGGATGATGGATGGTGGATTGGATGATAGATTGCAGATGGGATGGTGGATGAGTCGGTTACATGATTGAACGGTTGATTAGATGGTTGAAGGTTGGGTAGATGGCTAAAGGTTGGGTAGATGGTGAAGGGTTAGGTAGATGATTGAAGGGTTGATTAGATGATTGAAGGTTGGGTAGATGATTGAAGGTTGGGTAGATAATTGAAGGTTGGGTAGATGATTGAAGGTTGGGTAGATGATTGAAGGTTGGGTAGATAATTGAAGGTTGGGTAGATAATTGAAGGTTGGGTAGATGGTTGTTTGGTCGAGTAGATGATTGAAGGTTGGGTAGATTATTGAAGGTTGGGTAGATAATTGAAGGTTGGGTAGATTATTGAAGGTTGGGTAGATGGTTGTTTGGTCGAGTAGATGATTGAAGGTTGGGTAGATTATTGAAGGTTGGGTAGATGATTGAAGGTTGAGTAGATAATTGAAGGTTGGGTAGATGATTGTTTGGTCGAGTAGATGAGGGAAGGTCGGGTAGATGATTGAAGGGTTCGGTAGATGATTGTTTGGTCGAGTAGATGAGGGAAGGTCGGGTAGATGACGACAAGTTAGACAGCTCGTGATTTATGTGAGCTGAAGACAACATCAGCTGATGAGAAGGCCAGCGATTGAACCCCTGCTTCCGCACCATGTGATCGCCTTCCTGTTATCGTGGTCTGTTGATCTGTGTCATGGTACAGCTGTCTGTTCGGAATGAATTGAGACCACCCCATGTTTCATGGACGCTGAGATGATCATAAATATGTCGAGAAGTGAAGGCGCCGGGTCAGCGTGGGGCCGGGTTGAGAAGGTGCCGGGTCAGCGTGGGGCCGGGTATGGGAAGGTGCCGGGTCTGCGTGGGACCGGGTATGGGAAGGCGCCGGGTCAGCGTGGGGCCGGGTATGGGAAGGCGCCGGGTCAGCGTGGGGCCGGGTATGGGAAGGTGCCGGGTCAGCGTGTGACCGGGTATGGGAAGGTGCCGGGTCAGCGTGGGGCCGGGTATGGGAAGGTGCAGGGTCAGCGTGGGGCCGGTTATGGGAAGGTGCCGGGTCAGCCTGGAGCCGGGTATGGGAAGGTGCCGGGTCAGCGTGTGGCCAGGTTTGGGAAGGCGCCGGGTCAGCGTGTGGCCGGATATGGAAAGGCGCTGGGTCGGCGTGTAGCCGGGTATGGGAATGTTAGCTCTAGGTCACAGAAGGTCAAGATTTGAACCATGCATATTTGTGTGGCAAAGCTGGCTACCTTGACCTTTTCACTCCACATTTAACTTAACTCAACTTAACGTCTTTATACTGGTTTAAAAGACTCTACAGAGTCTGTATACAACCAGTTTCTTGGAGGATGGTTTAACCGATATGCTAGAGCTAAGTAGACCCGCAGCCAGTTAGGCGCCATCTATAGCAGCTCTCAACAAACCACTTGGGGAAAGGTACAAACAATGTAGGTAGATTTTTAACTTGAATTTTAACAGTGGCCGTTAAGCTAGTCCTATCGATTTCCAACCGCAAATTAATTTTTAACGTGCTCGACAATGATCACGGCAGTCCGATCTCACTATCCAGAGGTCCGGGCAATTGTTACCAAAAGATCCGCTTGAAAAAATATGTCTTTATTGTGATTTGAACACGCGGAGACACCCTACCCTCCAGACCATTGATTCTCGTTATTAAGCAATTTGCCCTTTGTCTGGTTTATTGAATATTATTAGCTTCAATTAGAAAGGAGTGAGGTACCTCCAACAGGAACCAAACGCTTACTTCTACCTGATTTCAGGAGTACTATGTACAGAGGATGGAGGGAACATTAACATAAAACAATTGTGGAAATTATAAGCTGTGACAACCATATGGAACTGGACTTCATGACATCATCACTTGGACTTCAGAATACTCGAGTTCAGAAACCAGACTTTGACCTTGGGATGACACTTGCCTGGGCAATAACCTTTAACCCTGAGATGACACGAACTCAGCCACCAACCATTGACCTCTACATGACACTCAAGATACAATCAACATTTGACCTTCAAATGACAACATGACCCCAGACATTCGTTGACAGATGAAAGACGAGCAATGCCATACAACAGAGAGCCCAGACATTCGTTGACACGTCAGAGACGAGCAAGGCCATGCAACAGAGAGCCCAGACATTCGTTGACACGTCAGAGACGAGCAAGGCCATGCAACAGAGAGCCCAGACATTCGTTGACACGTCAGAGACGAGCAATGCCATGCAACAGAGAGCCCAGACATTCGTTGACACGTCAGAGACGAGCAAGGCCATGCAACAGAGAGCCCAGACATTCGTTGACACGTCAGAGACGAGCAAGGCCATGCAACAGAGAGCCCAGACATTCGTTGACACGTCAGAGACGAGCAAGGCCATGCAACAGAGAGCCCAGACATTCGTTGACACGTCAGAGACGAGCAAGGCCATGCAACAGAGAGCCCAGACATTCGTTGACAGATGAGAGACGAGCAAGGCCATACAACAGACACTCCAGATATTCGTTGACAGATGCCTAGGAAGGATGTGCTTAGCATGGAAGGACATGGAGAGGAATGACGACTTATGGGATAGGAGTCAACAGTAGTCATTTGAACAACACATTAAGAGAAGGACATGGGAGGGATAAGGGTTGAGAAGGCATCGCCCAGCGAAGCTAGACAGGCTTACAAGAAATCCTCAAGGAAACACAAAGTAGACCTTCAAATAGATGAAGAAGAGAAGGTGAGAGAAAATCACGATTACATCGACAGAGTAGCCCAAAACATTGTACGCTGCTGAGATGAGGTCGATGTTCTACACACCGAGCAGAGCGACGGACTTTGATCGAGTGATTGATTGATTGATTAATTAATTGATATACAGACCAATGGATAGTTCTCATCGTATTTATAATGTCCACATTTGATCGATTCTGGAGGACAGCTAGTACTTTTCTTAGATATTACATTTCATACGTTCTCCCTTTCCTCTCCTGGCCCTAAGAAATGACCAAGTCTGACACTGTTAGCACAGAGTTGGGATATATACACACATACATTGTTCATCGCTTGTGTTTCTCAAGCGAAGCTGACCTTGATTCCCCTCCCTAGGGAGTTGATAAGTCCCGCTAGAGGCTTTCATGTAACTAGTTTAAATGTCTCTATTTAGCATTTCATGTTCCTTTCAAATGGTAACGTTCAAGATCGTGGACATGTTTTGAGTCGCTTATTCTTGATATGTTTGCTCAAATGAACTGGTGTCTCCAGTTTTGGAAGCTTCCTTCGTGGATGTGCGCCCGTGTCCCAGAGACTGTCAAACGAATGCAGATGATTGTCTGTTCTGTTTATGCCCTGGATATTAGGAGACATAACATCACTTTAGGTGAACGGGATGTGTGAAAATGGCTTGACTCACACGACCAGCGAAGGTGAAGTGAAGATCTGGCGTTCCGTGTAGAATAGACTGACTTGGACAGCAGCAGAGCCTGACAGCAGCATCACGACAGACAAGCACATGTTGCAGGAGGTGAACAGCGGCGATGACCTGGAAAACAACATGAGTTAGCTGCCTGCTTCTCTGTGCACTTGAGCGTCGTGGGGAGCTTCAGTCGTCTATCCTTTGCCTAGTGCGTTGCGGCGGTCAATGTGAGCCTGTGTCGCTGTAAAATCACTCTGTCATCTGTCTACCTGCCTCGGGGTCGACCTCTTGCACTGTTTCCGGATAGTGTTAAACAAGAATTCTCAAACCATGAGCTGCAGGGGGGCTGGGGAGGGGAGGGGAGATTGATCTGCGCTGGGCATGAAGGAGGCATGAGCTGTTGGGAGGTGGGGGAAGGGGCTTGAGGTGTTGGGAGGTGGGGGAGGAGGCTTGAGCTGTTAGGAGGGGGGAGAGGAGGCTTGAGCTGTTGGGAGGTGGGGGAGGGGGCTTGAGCTGTTGGGAGGTGGGGGAAGGAGCTTGAGGTGTTGGGAGGTGGGGGAGGAGGCTTGAGCTGTTGGGAGGTGGGGGGGGGGCTTGAGTTGTAGGGAGGTGGGGGAAGGGGCTTGAGTTGTAGGAAGGTGGGGGAGGGGGCTTGAGCTGTTGGGAGGTGGCGGAAGGGGCTTGAGCTGTTGGAATGAAGGGAAAGGGGCATGGGCTGTTGGGAGGTGGGGGAGGGGGGCTTTCTCTGTTTTAGAGTGTAGGAAGGTGGGAGTCCTTTGCTTATGGTGTCATGGGTTGTTGGGTTCATGGGTTGTTGGGTTCATGGGTTGCTGGCTGATGAGTATTTGGAGGCCTTAGTTGATGGGAACGTTATGTTGTTAGGGGTATTATGTTATTGGGGCATGAGTTGTTGGGGTCATGAGGTTTTAGGGGCACGAGTTGTTGGTGGCATTGGGTTATTGGGGTGAGGAGTTGTTGGGGACATGTTGTTGGGATCCTGGGCTGTTGAGGGCATGAGCTCTTGGAGGCATGAGTTTGTTGGAGGAATTTGGTTAATGGGGGCATGAGTTGTTGGGCGCATGGATTGTTGGAGGCATTGTGTTGTTGTGGTCAGGAGTTGTCGGGCGCATGGATTGATGGAAGCATTGTGTTGTTGTGGTCCTGAGTTGTTGGAGGCATTGCGTTGTTGGGGGAATGAGTTTTTGGGATCCTGGGCTGTTGGGATCTTCGGCTGTTGGAGGCATTGTGTTGTTGGAGGCATTGTGTTGTTGGAGGCATTGTGTTGTTGGAGGCATGGGTTGTTGGGGCAGGAGTTGTTGGAGTCCTTGGCTGTTGATCAGTAAACAACAGGTAAATGTGTACAGAGACAAGAGGGGGGGGGGGAGGAGACAGGGGCCAACAGGTAAATGTGTTCCGAGACAAGAGGGGGAGGAGACAGAGGTCAACAGGTAAATGTATACAAAGACTAAAAGGGATTTGGGGGGGGGGGGGAATGGTCAGTAAACAAGAGGTAAGTATGTGTGACAGATTTAGTTTTACCAGACAAATCTTGTCTCCCTATTGACAGCTCTTTTTTTTTTCTATAATTACATCGCAAGCGTAATTATGTATTTTCTTACAAATTAGAGGTGGACTTTCCACAGGACCTGACCACTCACCTTGACGGATTAATATAAGCGCGCCCAGAACGCTATTTTGAAAATAGGACTGGCAGAGAAAATAGTCCACGGTGCTATAAAAAACTGGGGCATCCCGGGAGCCCACACATTTCCAAAGAGATATTTGGAGAGATACATTTCAAGAGAGATTTCGAGAGTGAACGACGCATTTCCAAAGAGACAATAGAAGCGATACATTTCAAGAAAGATTTCGAGAGGAAACGACGCATTTCTGGAGACACATTTTTGGAGAGAGACGACTCAGAGAGAAAACAGATTTAAAAGGATTTTTTTCAGAGTCATTTAGAGTCATTGGAGTCGCAAATAAATTTTATTCTGTAAACCGTCTACATTAACTTGCTGGTCAATCTTAGAACTGACTACATTACCTTGCTGGGCAATGTAGGTAGAGCCACCGGCTTGCTGTGATGAGAACCAAGTGCCAGTTGCATGCTGTGATCGCAGTGTTGGTCAGGAACGTGTGGAATCTGGGATGTGAGGCCAGGATAGTCAGTTCAACAGAGGACTCGTCCTTGTCTCCACAAGATGTTTAATTGTAGGGTGAGGTATGGGTGTGGTGGCAGGATGAGATGCCTGGCGGAAGGGTGAGATGTGTGGTGGGTGTGGGAGATATGTTGTGATACAGTGAGATGTTTGGTGGAAAGGTGAAAAGTGAGGTGGGACAGTGAGATGTTTGGTGGAGAGTTGAAAAGTGAGGTGGGACAGTGAGATGTTTGGTGCAGCGTGGGATGCTTTGTAGGAGAGTGAGATGTTTTGTAGGAAAGTGAGATGTTTGGTGGGAGGGTCAGATGTTTGGTGGGACGGTGAGATGTGTCGTGTTTAGGTGAGAGGTGTGTGCCAGTGCCTGGTGTGTGTATCAGAGTCTGGAATGTGTGTGTCAGTGTCTAGTGTGTGTGGGTGTCAGTGTCTGGTGTGTGTGTGTCAGTGTCTAGTGTGTGTGTGTGTGTGTGTGTCAGTGTCTGGTGTGTGTGTGTCAGTGTCTAGTGTGTGTGTGTGTGTGTCAGTGTCTGGTGTGTGTGTGTGTCAGTGTCTAGTGTGTGTATGTGTGTGTGTGTGTGTGTGTCAGTGCCTGATGTGTGTGTGTGTGTCAGTGTCTAGTGTATGTGTGTGTGTCAGTGTCTGGTGTGTATGTGTGTGTGTGTGTCAGTGTCTGGTGTGTGTGTGTCAGTGTCTGGTGTGTGTGTGTGTCAGTGTCTGGTGTGTGTGTGTGTGTGTCAGTGTCTGGTGTGTCTGTGTGTGTGTCAGTGTCTAGTGTGTGTGTGTGTGTGTGTGTGTGTCAGTGTCTAATGTGTGTGTGTCAGTGTCTGGTGTGTGTGTGTGTGATAGTGGCTGGTGTGTTTCTGTGTCAGTGTCTGGTTTGTGTGTATGTAAGTGGCTCGTGTGTGTGTGTCAGTGTCTGGGGTTTGTGTCAGTGTATGGTGTGTATGTCAGTGTCTGGTGTGCGTGTGTGCGTGTGTGCGTGTGTCAGTATTTGGTGTGTATGTGTGTAAGTATCTGGTGTGTGTAATTTGCTGGTGTGTGTGTGTGTGTGTAAGTATTTGGTGTGTGTGTTTCAGAATCTGTTGTGTGTGTGTCAGAATCTGGTGTGTGTGTGTAAGTATCTGGTGTGTGTATGTAAGTATCTGGTGTGTGTGTGTGTGAGTCAGTATCTGGTGTGTATGTGTATGTGTGTAAGTATCTCTTGTGTGTACGTGTGTGCCAGTATCTGGTTTTTGTGTGTATAAGTATATGGTGAGTGTGTATGTAAGTATCTGGTGTGCATGTTTGTGTGTGTGTCAGTATCTGGTGTGTGTATGTGTGTGTAAGTATCTGGTGTATGTGTGTGTGTAAGTATCTGGTGTGTGTGTGTGTCTAAAAATCTTGTGTGTTTATGTGTTAGTATCTGGTGTGTGTGTGTCAGTATATGGTGTGGGTATGTGTATGTGCGTGTGTAAGTATCTGGTGTATGTGTGTGTAAGTATATGGTGTGTGTCTACAAGTATCTGGCGTGTGTAAGTATCTCGTGATGTGTATGTGTGTGTTTGTGTGTGAGTGATTGAGTGCCTGGTGTGTATCTCAGTCTCTGGTATGATTGTCAGTTTCTGGTAAGTGTGTCAGTATCTGCTGTGTGTGTCAGTGTCTGGTGTGTGTATGTATCAGTCTCAGATGTGTGTGTCAGTCTCTGGTGTATGTGTGTCAGTGTCTTTTGTGTGTCAGTGTCTTTTGTGTGTGTCAGTGTCTGGTGTGTGTGTGTCCATGTATGGTGTGTGTGTGCGTCAGTGACTGGTGTGTGTGTCAGTGTCTGGCGTGTGTGTGTCAGTGTCTGGTGTGTGTATGTCAGTGTCTGGCGTGTCTGTCACTGTCTGGTGTATGTCAGTTTCTAGTCTCTGTGTGTGTCAGTGTCTGGTGAGTGTGTGTCAGTCTATGATATGTGTGTCCTTTTTGGTGTGTATGTGTGTGTCAGTTTCTGATTTAAGTGTATGTCTGTCAGTATCTGGTGTGTGTGAGTGTATGTCAATGTCTTGTATGCGTGTCATTTTCTGGTATGCATTGTCAGTTTCTGGTATGTGTGTCAGTGTTCAGTGTGTGTGTCATTGTCTAGTCTGCGTGTCAGTGCCTGGTGTGTATATCAGTGTCTGGTGTGTGTGACAGTGTCTGTTATGTGTGTCAGTGTCTGGTGTGTGTGTCAGTGTCTGGTGTGTGTGTGCGTGTGTCAGTGTATGGTGTGTGTTGCAGTGTCTGGTTTGTGTTTCAGTGGCTGATATGTGTGTCAGTGTCTGGTGTGTGTGTCAGTATCTTGTGTGTGTGTGTCAGTGTCTGGTATGTGAGTTAGTGTGTGCTGTGTGTGTGTGTGTGTGTGCTTTGTGTGTGTGTCAGTGTCTGGTGGTGTGTGTATCAGTGTCTGGTGTGTGTTTCAGTGGCTGATATGTGTGTCAGTATCTGGTGTGTGTCACTATCTTGTGTGTGTCAGTGTCTGGTATGTGTGTTATTGTGTGCTGTGTGTGTGTGTGTCAGTGTCTGGTATGTGTATCCGTGTCTGGTGTGTGTGTCAGTGTCTTGTGTTTTGTGTGTGTGTGTGTATATCAGTGTCTGGTATGTGAGTGTGTCAGTGTCTGGTATGTGTGTCAGTGTCTGGTGTGTGTGACAGGTGTCACACAAGTGTTATGATGATGAACTGTTCCGTTACTCACAAGCAGAAGTCATCATGGAAGCCAAGGTTGGTCGTTGCTAATATCCGATTATAGATTAAGCGACTCATGCCCAGAAAGATACAGATGATGTTGAGGGCTGCCAGCCAGACCAGGTATGTCGCTATGAAGTTGTTACGCACATTTTGTCTTTTTAATATTACGATTGCCAAAATATTTCCTGGAAAGTCAAGGTCACAGTTAAAGACAATGGACACAGCTCGTGTATGGCTGTGATCTCGGTCACTAATTATATGTGGCTGTGATCTCTGTCACTGATTATATGTGACTGTGATTTATGTCACTGATTATATGTGGCTGTGATCTCTGTCACTGATTATATGTGGCTGTGATCTCTGTCACTGATTATATGTGGCTGTGATCTCTGTCACTGATTATATGTGGCTGTAGATGCAGTATTCGTCTGTCAAGGTCATTCTAACCGCAGCAAAGTGTGGCTCGGAAGTTTTCCCTCATCTTTAGATGAGTCAAAGTGTGGCTCGGAAGTTTTCCCTCATCTTTAGATGAGTCAATGTTTGGCTCGGAAGCTTTACAGTCTTTAACACGGGTAGGTCAGCATGTACTGGACACGTGTAACTTAACGGTCAAGCCTGACATTTGTTTTATACAATTCTTTAAAGATGGGGTTTACAATATCGAGGGGTAGTGTGGGAGATCATACTTGGCAAGAATGGATCCACAGGACTTATTGGATTATCGGGATCTTCAGGTCCGACTGGATCCTCAGGTCCGACTGGATTCTCGAGATGATCAGCAATGACTGGATCCTCTAGCTCGACTGGATTCTCGAGATCCTCAGACCAGACTGGATCCTCAGACCCGACTGGATGCTCAGACCCGACTGGATTCTCGAGATCCTCAGACCCGACTGGATCCTCAGGCCCGTGTAACAGTTCCCGCCGGAGCAGAGAGTTTAGGACAGGGGTGATGTGGTTGCTGATAACAAATGTACCTGAATGCGTGTCAAGGTCACTCGCCGTCTCAACAAAGGAGAACAGAGTTGGGGCAAAGAATGTTTGCAGGTAGGAGCTGACCACTGGCCTTCCGATTTGGGTAGGGGGAGAATGAGTGACAGACGAATTGGCAGCGGGGCTTGCTGCGAGAGAATGAGTGACAGGTGTGCAAAGTATTTCGTTCCAATAAGACTGAATATAGCCATCCCCTGAGATCCATTGGTCAAGCTCTGACTTTGCTTGAGTGTATATAACTCGAGACAAAGTTTAGCTCTGGAGGCTGGATGGAGAGGAGGCTGAATAGAGAGATGAGAACCACAGCGAGAGAGAGAGAGAGACTGAATTTAGATAGTTTGTTTAACTCACCGACTTAGATAGAGGAGCGATTGATAGACTGTTGGACGAATGTTAGTGATAGAACAGGATCGCTCAAGTAGGTGTGTGAGTTTTGTATTAATAGATAATCTGATCGTTGTGTTGTGAGCAGGACACAATGTGAACGAGGTATGTCCAGATCGCCCGCCTGAGGGGATTTGAGTGAGGAAGTGTTTGATAAGGTGTGTTGAGGATGCAGTTAAAGAGATGTGTGTGTGATGTGTGTGTGGCAATAGAACTGGGTTTTAGATATTTGGGAATTCCATCAAGAGCTAATGCTTAAAATTTCCGCTTTAGTTAATATGTATATTAACAAATATATAATAATATAAATACTTAGTTAAGATGATATGTATTGAATTGTGTTTGTAATTTTACTACTCATTTTTCTGGTATGAATATTATACAATAAATATGCCACCTGCTGAGTGATATGTCATTTACTGAGTATGGTCATGAATGATGTGGATGAGTGTGACAATGTTCTGAGTTAGAATGACGGCCAGAGTAAACAGGGGGGTCTACACCGCCCGACTGGATCCTCAGACCCGACTGGATCCTCAGACCCAAGTGGATCCTCAGACCCGACTGGATCCTGAGACCCGACTGGATCCTGAGACCCGACTGGATCCTCAGACCCGACTGGATTCTCAGACCCGACTGGATTCTCAGACCCGACTGGATCCTCAGACCCGACTTGATCCTCAGACCCAACTGGATCCTCAGTCCCGACTGGATCCTCAGACCCGACTGGATTCTCAGACCCGACTGGATCCTCAGACCCGACTGGATGCTCAGACTCGATTGGATTCTGCGACCCGACTGGATCCTCAGACCGGACTGGATTCTCAGACCCGACTGGATCCTCAGACCCAACTGGATTCTCAGACCCGACTGGATCCTCAGAACCGACTGGATCCTCAGACCCGACTGGATTCTCAGACCCGACTGGATCCTCAGACCCGACTGGATCCTCAGACTCGATTGGATTCTACGACCCGACTGGATCCTCAGACCCGACTGGATTCTCAGACCCGACTGGATCCTCAGACCCGACTGGATCCTCAGACCCGACTGGATTCTCAGACCCGACTGGATTCTCAGACCCGATTGGATCCTCAGACCTAACTGGATTCTCAGACCCGACTGCATTCTCGGGATCCTCAGACCCGACTGGATCCTCAGACCCGACTTGATTCTCAGACCCGACTGGATCCTCAGACCCGACTGGATCCTCAGACCCGACTGGATTCTCAGACCCGACTGGATCCTCAGACCCGACTGGATCCTCAGACCCGACTGGATTCTCAGACCCGACTGGATCCTCAGACCCGACTGGATCCTCAGACTCGATTGGATTCTACGACCCGACTGGATCCTCAGACCCGACTGGATTCTCAGACCCGACTGGATCCTCAGACCCGACTGGATTCTCAGACCCGACTGGATCTTCAGACCCGACTGGATCCTCAGACCCGACTGGATTCTCAGACGCGACTGGATCCTCAGACCCGACTGGATTCTCAGACCCGACTGGATCCTAAGACCCGAATGGATTCTCGAGATCCTCAGACCCGACTGGATCCTCAGTACAACCTGGATCCTCAGGCCCGACTGGATTCTCAGACCCGACTGTATTCTCGGGATCCTCAGTCCCGACTGGATCCTCAGACCCGACTTGATTCTCAGACCTGACTGGATCCTCAGACCCGACTGGATTCTCAGATCCGACTGGATCCTCAGATCTGACTGGATCGTCAGCACGTGCATGTTGTTGACACGTTCTGGAAAGTTTTACGCACGTAATTAATTGTTTAGTAACCAAGGAAACGGATGGATTTAGAGTGAACATTAAAGACGGTGCACAGAAGGATTTTGACAGATCAGAATAATCCCACTGAAAGCTGACTGGTATCAGTTCTTATGCCAGCTGTTGACCTGACAGATCAGAACTTAAACTTGACAGATCAGAACTTAAACTTGAAAGATCAGAACTTAAACTTGACGGATCAGAACTCAAACTTGACAGATCAGAACTTAAACTTGACAGATCAGAACTTAAACTTGACATATCAGAACTTAAACTTGACAGATCAGAACTTAAACGTGACCGATCAGAACTTAAACTTGACAGATCAGAACTTAAACTTGACCGATTGGAACTTAAACTTGACAGATCAGAACTTAAACTTGACAGAAATGCACTGAACGCCTCCACCAGATATGACCAACGACTTGGCTACAGGCCGACAGATCAAGCAGAGGAGCCCCCAAGATTAAACGTCGGGTGTAAATCATCTTGTGTGTATCGTCTGTACAGAGCCAAGGAAACTAGACTGTCCCAATGTCTGTAAGAGGAGATCTGAAAGATTGATTCCACAGCGGAACCTAAAATCAGACGACAAGACGTCAGTACAAGAATTGCAGAAGTCACAGAGGAACCAGAAGCAAGAACCATTTCATGTAGCCATAAAATGTGTAGCCATGCTGTATTCCATGTAAAGAAGAGAAAATGTAAGAGAGTAGGTGTATGAAAGAATAGAAAATGATTGAGTGTATGAAAGAATAGAAAATGATTGAGTGTATGAAAGAATAGAAAAATGTAAAGCATAGAGATAAATTAGAAATTAAATTGCTTTTTTTTTTTGTTTTGATTTTGCTTTTGCGTTATATCTCGGTTTCCAAAGACGGTATGCATTGCACTATGTTTTTGTTTTGCACCTGTTGACCCAGTGCATCTGAATCTGGTATGCATTTTATGTAAAGGTCTGTTTCCTCCTGCCTTTTTGTAAGGGTTTTCTTCCTCTGGGTAAGGGCCAGTGCCATGATATGGGTGCGAACTTAGCACCTTCGCATTGTGAGCCGTGTCACTTAACCACTAGCCCACGCTATCCCCAAGTGAGCAAGTAGGTATGAAGGAATAAAAATGTTAGATCGCAGAGATAAAGTAGAAATTGACAATTGAACAGACATTATAGCTCAGGAAGATACTCTGATAGAATCTGTATTGCTTGTGTGTGGATGTGGTCTCTGTCACTGATTGTATGGGGCTGTGATCTCTAATTGTATGTGGCTGTGATCTTTGATTGTATGTGGCTGTGATCTTTGATTGTATATGGCTGTGATCTTTGATTGTATATGGCTGTGAGCTTTGATTGTATGTGGCTGTGATCTTTGATTGTATGTGGCTGTGATCTTTGATTGTATATGGCTGTGATCTTTGATTGTATGTGGGTGTGATCTTTGATTGTATGTGGCTGTGATCTTTGATTGTATGTGACTGTGATATCTGATTGTATGGGGCTGTGATCTTTGATTGTATGTGACTGTGATCTTTGATTGTACGTGGCTGTGATCTTTGATTGTATGTGGCTGTGATCTTTGATTGTTTGTGGCTGTGATCTTTGAGTGTATGTGGCTGTGTTCTTTGATTGTATATGGCTGTGATCTCTAATTGTATGTGGCTGTGATCTTTGATTGTATGTGGCTGTGATCTTTGATTGTTTCTGGTTAAGATCACTGATTCGTATGTTGCTGTAATCAGTGATTGTTCCATATCTACCCTGAATGTAAGCGTTGCTTCTTGTCATGCCTGCCATGTCCAGTCACTTGTGTTAGATGATCCCTTGGTGACTTGCGTTGGCTGAAATCAGCTTGTTGAAGCTGTCACTGGATGTTACTATCCAGGTAAGTCTTGCACCTGCTAGTCTGTCCATCAGTTTACCTGCGCATCTAACGAAACTGATGGTGAGTCTGTAACTGTCTCTTTTGTTCTGGTTCACCGAGTCTGTAACTATCTCTTTTGTTCTGGTTCACCGAGTCTGTAACTGTCAGTTTTTTTCTGGCTTCACCGAGTCTGTAACTATCTCTTTTGTTCTGGTTCACCGAGTCTGTAACTGTCAGTTTTGTTCTGGCTTCACCGAGTCTGTAACTGTCTCTTTTGTTCTGGTTCACCGTTGTTTATTACAATCATAATTGCTTCCTTCCACGTTTGCGATCCTGTCCCTTCTTGCCAGCTTACATTCATGATGTCTAGTAGTTTCTTTTTGCTCTTTTGCTAAACGTGTTCCAATTTTTATGTGTGATTCCTTTTTTATTTCTGGTTGGGTTAATGGTGTCATGGTGTGATAATCTCCTACAGCTGGTATTTGTCCATTTGGTTGATGGGTTTCTGTTTCTAAGAATCGACGTCACTGCACTCCGGGCACACCCATAGGTGCTCAGTCTCTCTCATCAAAGGGTGTAAGGTATGGATGCTGATGGTCTCTGTAGCATGCTGGTTGTACACGGTCCTCTCATGCGCTCCACTCCGCTCGAACCTCGTTTAATGTCGAAACTTTGCAGTCTGTGGATTGCTGCTTCATCTATTTCGGTGTCCTCGTCCAGCAGGCGGTCATTGATTGATTTCAGAATGTCACTTCTATCCATCACTAATGTGCCCATGATGGGAGCTTGTGAATCCAAGATGGCAGCTCTTTCATTTCCCTGAACCCCGGCATGAGCAGCACAGTAGATCCAGGCCAATGCCTGCAGGTGTGAGGCCTCAACAGCAGCTATCCACTGGTACCTAAGCCATCCCTTCTGTGCCTTCTGAAGTACGGCTTGCGCGTCTGTCACGATGACTGCCCTTGTTAAAGAAGTCTCAGATATCCATTTCAGTGCTGAGGTTATTTCTTGCGTCTTCATTAGCATTCTGGAGGTTGTTGACATGTATGCCCTACTGCGCTCAGCAACGACCTCTCCTCTCACTCTAGCCGAGAAACCCCAGCCTGATGTCCCCCTGCGCACTACTGATCCGTCGGTGTATATGACAGCGTCACTCTCCTGGGTGTTCTCAGTTATCAGCTGATTTATCTCGTGCTCTGCTCTCCCGTTGCTCCATTCTCTGCATTCCTTGCCTAAGGTTATGATGACTCTCTGGTACTCTATCATTCTTTCACCAGTGTGGACCCATTCTTCCTCCTTGGCTATTGTCTCAGCTGGAGGGACGTGTCCGATTGTTGCCTCAGCCTGTGACATCCATGACGACCCTCTCTTGATTCTTGATCCCTTGATGTCTGAGATACTACAGTACAGAGGGTGCCGTGTGTCTGTGGTGAAAGGCATATAGGCTTTGACTTGTGCCAGTTTATGTCTGGATGTCACCGATAACAATCCCAACATGTACCGCATCATCACAATCGAGGTATCTCTAGTGCAGCCCAGAACCAGACGCATACCTTCATTTTGATTTCGGTCCAACCTTACAACAGTGTGTTCTTGATAGTGTGAGGATGCCCAGTCTGTAATTGATAACCGACAACACAACCTGATGATCTAGAGGTGTTGTTCCAAGTCGGCAGCAGCCATGGTCTTGAGTGCTCCTAACCCTCTCGTGCATCTTTGTATGGTCTGGTCAGCATGGCAATTATAGGAGAGACTGCGATCAAATGTCACTCCGACGTATTTCAACCTGTCACACCTGTCAAGGGTACAACCATCAAATGTGATGCCCGGGAGTTCAGCCTTTACTGTGGAATTATTCAAAGAGCACCACATCATGCAGGCCTTGTTCTGATTGATCTTGGAGCTTGAGTCGCCGCACCACTGTGAGATTCCTTGCAAGGTTGCCTGGATGCCTTTGACCAACTCTTCCCTGTCTGAGCCAGTCCTGTACGTTAGGATGTCATCGGCAAATGTCAACGTTCGCCCTGCCCCTGTGGGTTGAATATTGGCCACTTTTGCTGTGTAAATGTTGAACAGCATCGGTGAGAGCGGAGACCCTTGAGGCAGTCCTGGACATATTCGCCTCGGTTCTGATGTCCACGATCCCACGCGTAGCACAACTGTTCTTTCCATCAGGGCAGCTGATATCCAACTAACCAGCCACGAGTTTAAACCACGCTGCTTCAGATAGGTAATTAAGGTCCCAAAATCGACACGGTTGTATGCGTCTTTCAGGTTGAGTGCCACCGTGACTGTTTCTTGCTTTAACTGAAACCCCTCGTACACATGACGCCATAGGGAGGCAGCTAATTTACTCAATCAGTACTTTGGCACAGTCTACACAAAAGAGGGCTGCTCCAAGATCCCAGAGCCTATAGATCTTTTTCAAAGAGAGATGGATACAGCGGGATTCTTCTTCTTCTTCTTCTTCTTCTTCTTCTTACGCTGTCAGACGTAAACCTTTATTTTTTCGAAAAAGCAGTGGTCATCCCGAGGCTGTCGACACTGCCATAGAGCTTGTCTGGTGTTGTCACTGGTTATGGACACGTGTGCTTTCTCTGGTCCTCGTATATCGGGCAGTTTTGCAGCAGATGTTCAGCGGATCTTCAGTTTATTGAATAGGCGGTACCTCAGTCTGTTGTGGCCTGTGCGGAGTCTGAAGGCCACGACCTGCTCTCTTCTGCTCAACTGGTAGTAGGCATCATTTGTTGTGTAGCCAGTATGTTCTGTTTCCCATTTGGTCATGAATCTAGCTCTAATAAGCCTTTTTGACTCTTCGTATGTCACACTGTTATCTGGTTGTGGTAGTCTTGCACCTTCTTTTGCCAGTCTGTCTGCCTCCTCGTTGCCTTGTATGTTACAGTGGGATGGAACCCACTGTACCACTACTCTTCTTGGTGCGGACTGCTGGCATAGTTGACAGAGTACTGCTCTTAAATCATTAAGTTCAGAATGTGTCTGGCTTTTTAGTGCTGTGACTACGGCCAGGGCATATGTGAGCAGAACTATATGGCTTTCATTCCTTTTACCAGTCACCATTTCTTCCACTGCAGCCATCAGTGCCTCTGCCTCCGCTCTGAAATTGCTTGTGTACTTACCAGTAGCGAATGACAGTGTTATTTTTCTGCCATTTGGTAGGTTCAGTAATGCTCCTGCCCCTCCGTGCTGTGTAGTGTTTGTTACAGAACCGTCGGTGTATACATGGGTCCAGTCCATGCTTGGGTAGTTTTCCGTTATGTACCTCAGGGTTGTATCTCTTCTTTCTTTTTCAGTCTGGCTGTTTTTGTTTCCAATACCTAGTATATTTTCTTCCACCTCTGGAAATATATGCTGCCTCCAGGTAGGTTTTCGTACAGTAGGGATGGGCTTTGGTGTTGTTAGTTCATAGGGTCTTCATTCATCTTTGCTTTGGCTATTTCTGCAAAGTTTCTCCGCTTTAGTTTCCCATTTCCAAAATGTTGTAATCTCTGGTGCATTGGATGGTTAGTCAGTCTTCTGAGTTTCTCTGCTTGCTGCTGGGCTCTGCAGTCTCTTCTGTCGGTCATGGTTTGCAGTTTTGTATTCTTTTCAAGTTTTACAATTGGCATTGACTTCATGCATCCTGTTATAACTCTCATGGCTTGGTTTTGAAGTTTGCTAATTTTATCGAAGTCCGCATTTGGTGCTATTGTCCATGCCGCAATGCTATACTCGAGGACTGGTCTCACTCTTCCAGTGTACAGTTTCTTTGGTATACTTTCGTCTGCTCCCCAGCATGTGCCAGCAAGTTTCCTCATGATTGCCATTCTTTCTCTGGCTCTCATTCGGTTTCTCTCGATCTGACTTTTCCATGTCATGCGCCGGCCAAATGTGACTCCCAGGTAGTTTGGGTTGTCATTTGGCCGCAGGCATTTGCCGTTAAGACTTATTTTGGTGTTTTGGGGTTTGTTTGAAAGCGAGAATATCGTAAATCATGTTTTTTCCTCATTTTTTTTGACCAGCCATGAGTTCGCCCACTCTTCCAGCGATGTTAGGGCCTGTTGCATCCGATTACTTGCTATGGTGAGATTCTTTTCAGAGGTCCACATAGCCAGATCTTCTGCAAACATTGAACTGTGGACTCTTCTTGGTATATTCTCTGTTATGTTATTTATATACACCAAGAAGAGTGTGGGTGACAGTACTCCCCCTTGGGGTACTCCCTGCTCGTGTCACCTTTTTGCTCATCTGCCCTTGTACTTGAACTCTGGCCGTTCTGTTTTTGGGGTAGTGGCTGATCCATTTGTACATTTTCCCACAAACTTCCCTTCTTCGTCGCTTGACTTTAAGTCCCTCTTTCCAGACTTTGTCAAATGCCTTTTCTAGATCCACCCAAACCGCTACTGTGGGTTTTTGCTCCTGGTAGGCATCCTCCATTTCCTGGGCTATGAGGGTGATCTAATCCTCCATGGATATGTGCTGTCTAAAGCCTGCTTGCTGTGGAATTAGTATGTGTTTTTCTTCCAGATGCAACATCAGTCTGGTGTTTATCATATGTTCCATTGGTTTGCCTACACAGTTCAGTAGACTGATAGGCCTGTATCCATTTTGATCTGTTTTATCTTTTCCTTTCTTTGGTACTGGTACAAGTACTGCGTCTTTCCATGCCTGGGGTACAATACCCCTTTTCCAGCTTTGGTTTAGGACTGATAGCAGTTTCCTCTTTGCTGTTTGGCCCAGCCCCATCAGCATCTCGTTTGTTACCCCATCTTTTCCGGGTGATTTCTTTTTCTTTAAAGTTCTCATGGCTTCTTCTATTTCATTCATTGTTAGTTTTGCCATCATGTGCTCCTCTGGTGCCATATTGATGTTGTCGTGCCCATTTTATTCTTTCCTAATTTCTGTATGCCTATCTGCAGGGACATAGGTGTGGTTAGCTGTGGCATAATGTTCAACAAAGGCGTTTGCTGCTTTTTTTTCCAGATTAAGATCAATCTGTATTACAGAGGAAATGGTGTTTTTTTTTAAATTGGAGGGGTTGAACGTGGATAAATATCCAGGCCAAGATTGTATTCATCCAAAATTGCTGTTTTTGAAATTAGAGACCAACTAGCAAAACCATTGGCTATATTATGTTCTCAATCATTTGCAAAAGGGATTATTCCACGTGATTGGAAAGATGCAGAAGTGATCCCCTTATTCAACAAGGGCAAAAAAAATGATCCAGCGAACTATAGACCGATGAGTTTAACGAGCATAGTCTATAAATTGTTGGAGTCAATAATCAAAGAAAACGTTGTAATTCATTTAGACGAATTTAATCTAAATAGAAATAGTCAGCATGGGTTTACTAGAGGGAGATCATGTTTAACAAATATATTCGAATTCATGGAGGAGGTTACTAAAATGATAGATCAAGGGGAGCCAGTGGACATTATTTATCTAGATTTTGCAAAGCCCTTTGATAGAGTACCTCATTAAAGATTATTTCGAAAGTTAAAATCACATGGAATAGGTGGGGAAGTTGCCAAATAATGGATTAAAAATTGGCTAACGGGAAGAAGGCAGAGGGTGGGCATAAATAAGGAGTACTCTGAGTGGTGTGAAGTGAAAAGTGGTGTGTCACAGGGCTCGGTTTTGGGACCAATTTTGTTCTTGATATATATAAAAACGATTTGGACATTGATATGGGATCCTTGATTGCAGAATTTGCTGATGACACAAAACTATGCAGAAGTGTCTCATCTAAAGCGAAAGTGAATATATTGAGGTTGGATTTAGATAAAATTCGAGAATGCTCTGTAAGCTGACAAATGGAATTTAATGTAGATAAATGTACAGTCATTCACATGGGTAGATCCAATATGGAACATAATTACAGAATGGGCGGGAACAATATTAGAAAGATAGATAAGGAAAGGGACCTAAGGGTTATAATGGATCACACAAGTAAGGTAGCAGTGAAAAAGGCAAATGCAATGTTAGGTATGATAAAAAGAAATATTAAACATAGGAGCAAGGAAGTGATAGTCCAACTGTATGAAGAAGATGTGGAGTCAGTATCGTGGAAGAGATTTAGCATGCTGGAAAGAGTACGAAGAACAAAAACAAAGCTGATAGTTAGATTTCAGAACTGCTGTTAAGTGGAAAGACTCAGAAAAACCGACCTACAGTGTCTAGAAAAGAAGAATTCGTGGGGACAATACAGGTTTATAAGATGATCAGAGGAATGGATAAATTAGACTAAGAAGGGGACGGCGTGGCCTAGTGGTTAAGTGGCACGGCTCACAAGCTGAAGGTGCTGGGTTCGATCACCATCACAGCACTGCCCGTTATCCCGGGGAAGCAATCCCTTAAAAAATGCAGGAGGAAGCCGACTCTTACATAAAATGCTTGCTGAAGTCGGATGCACTGGGCCGACAAGCGCAAAATAAAAACCACAATGCAACGCACATGCCTCGGGGAATAGAGAAATAAGGCGAACGCAAACCAAAAAAAATTTTATAAAAAAGTTTGTTTTATTAAACACAGCCACCCACAATCACAAAAGAGCATAACTATAAATTAATTACAGAGAGGTCCAGATTAGATATTAGCAAATATTTCTTTAGTTAAAGAGTGGTGAATGCCTGGAATGCATTGCCACAAGAGGTAGTGGAAGGAGGGATAGTTAATGCATTTAAGAATAAATTGGATGCGCATAACTTTTAGAGCAAGGTGATGTAAATGAAACTGGTTGTATACAGGCACTGCAAAGTCTTCTAAACCATTCTAAAGACGTTAAGTTAAGTTACATCCTGGTCAGTATGTTGTCCCCTACGGTATTGGTACATTTGTCAATGCGTGTGCAAATATGCAAATCAAAGATGTACTGCACACACCCAGCATTATAAGACAGAAATGGAAATGTGTCATTTTACAAGTTTAAAGAGAAATGCTAACGAAAGAAATGGACCAATAAGAAATCGTTGCAAATCAATCGACAGCCCACTTGTTGGAGCATCAAAGACCTGCTACTGCCTTATGGTCTGCATGACACCAAATATGAATTGTTCTCAAACATGAATCACATAGTTAAATCTATACTTGACTGGCGACACAACAATACCAATGCACTGATAGCTTAGCTGAATTAAACTTAACTAAACATAACTTAACTAAACTTAACTTAACTAAACTTAACTTAACTTAACTAAACTTAACTTAACTAAACTTAATTTAACTAAACTTAACTTAACTAAACAAAACTTAACTGAACTTAACTGAATTAAACGTAAATAAACTTAATTTAACTGAATTAAACGTAAATAAACTTAACTTAACTAAACTTAACTAAACTAAACTTAACTTAACTAAACTTAACTGAATTAAACTTAACTTAACTTAACTGAACTTAACTTAACTTTGCGACTTTATGCAGGATCAGAAAACTCCGCAGATCCTGTATTCAACCAGTTTCTTCGAGGTGGTTAGCCAATGTGCGAATCAATCTTAATGAACTCAAACACTAGAGCAAAGTAGACCCGCAGCCTGTTAAAGGCCACCTGTGCTGCTCTTAACAAACCACCTAACCTTTGCCGGTGTTATGTCATGTCACACAGCTAGTCACACAGTTAGTCACATCTTACGACATTCTCTCTGTCGGACAGTGATACTGTTCTAGTCTTTGTCAAACGCAAAGATCTCGGGACAACATGTCGGGGCTGTGTGGGGAACTGGGACAAACTGACCTGGTATACCGATCGAACAAATCAATATGGAGTAGAGGATAAAAATAACTGTAGCAAGGTTGGCAAGCGTGATGGTTCTGTTGTCGGTCAGAAGGAGCGTGTTGCTATCGTTGGTTGCATTTGGTACACTGAACAGCGTCGGAGTGTCGGTCGCCATGATACGATCAATGCCTGTGTCTCATCTGTTTGAATAGACGCCAGTTACAGGTAAGGTATTTCACAAGTCTGGCAAGTCAGAGAATGTTGGAGGTTGTTAACCTCTCAGTGACTAGCCAGGCTAAGTTACCTGTTTGAAATGGTTTAGCGATTAGCCAGGCTAAGTTACCTGTCTGACTAGGTTCAGCGATTAGCCAGGCTAAGTTACCTGTCTGACTTCATTGATTAGCCAGGCTAAGTTACCTGCCTGACTAGGTTCATTGATTAGCCAGGCTAAGTTACCTGCCTGACTAGGTTCAGCGATTAGCCAGGCTAAGTTACCTGTCTGACTTCATTGATTAGCCAGGCTAAGTTACCTGCCTGACTAGGTTCATTGATTAGCCAGGCTAAGTTACCTGCCTGACTAGGTTCAGCGATTAGCCAGGCTAAGTTACCTGTCTGACTAGGTTCAGCGATTAGCCAGGCTAAGTTACCTGTCTGATTAGGTTCAACGATTAGCCACGCTAAGTTACCTGCCTGACTAGGTTCATTGAATAGCCAGGCTAAGTTACCTGTCTGACTAGGTTCAACGATTAGCCAGGCTAAGTTACCTGTCTGACTAGGTTCAACGATTAGCCAGGCTAAGTTACCTGTCTGCCTAGGTTCAACGATTAGCCAGGCTACGTTACCTGTCTGACTAAACGATATTTATGTATTGGGTGACTCACTTGGCTGAAAAGATTAACTATAGACGTTATGATTGAATAAATGAACAAATAGATGAATGGTTGATTTGGGTTAATGAAAATATCAATCGTTGATTGAATGAAGAAGCAAACACATGAATGGTTGAATGATTGAGTTACCACTCACTGCTAGACTTGAGTGGTCTACCACACTCACTGCGAGACTTGAGTGGTCTACCACACTCACTGCTAGACTTGAGTGGTCTATCACACTCACTGCTAGACTTGAGTGGTCTACCACACTCACTGCTAGACTTGAACGAGTGGTCCACCACTACAGACCTGGCAGAGACACGGCCACCAATGCAGCTGTCTTGGTATAGGACATATTAAAGGGCTTCTTGAGAAAAGAGGAAACTGTCGTCGCGACGATCGACCTGGAAGATGCCTACAACAGGGTCAACTACGTCTAACTAATCGACCTATTAGTTGACCTCGATATTGACCTCGGATCGTCCGTGGGATTGTAACGGTCCTTATGTCAAGAAGCGTCACTCTAAAGTACGGTTCCTGGACGTCGGAGATCAGGACCATAGAGACTGCCTCAATGATCTCATCTGTCTCCTGGACTTTCTAATGTGTACACTTGCAAATTTGCCCAGATGGAAGTGACTGGGCCTGGTAGGAGCCTCCCAGATGGAAGTGACTTCGTAGGATCCTCACATATGGAGGTGACTGGGCCTGGTAGGATCCTCACAGATGGAGGTGACTGGGCCTCGTGGGATCCTCACAGAAGGAGGTGACTGGGCCTGGTAGGATCCTCACAGATGGATGTGACTGGGCCTGGTAGGATCCTCACAGTTGGAGGTGGCTGAGTCTGGTAGGATCCTCACAGATGGAGGTGACCGCCTGGTAGGATGCTCAAAGATGGAGGTGACTGGGCCTGGTAGGATACTCACAGATGGAGGTAGCTGAGTCTGGTAGGATCCTCACAGATGGAAGTGACTGGTAGGATCATCACAGATGGAAGTGGCTGAGTCTGTTAGGACCCTCACAGATGGAGGTGACTGGGCCTGGTAGGATCCTCGCATATGCGGACGACATCCTGCTGTACATTCAGGACAAAAACAGGACAGAAACTGTCGCGGGTGTGCGGAGCAAACTGTGGAAACTATCTGAATGGTGGACCGACTACAACGCCGAAATCAATACATCTAAGGCTAAGATTGTCTGGTTCTCCCTAAACAATAGGTCGATCTCAGATACACCACCAGGGGACACCTGCAAGGGTACCAACAGTGAGAGAGAGAGTATGACAGGAAATACCTGGGTATCACATCCGACAGAAGTCTCTCCTTCAATAAACATGTTCACAATGTGATTCTGAAAGCAAAGAGGTGTATCAATGCAATCAAAGTCATGGCGGCCACAGACATGCAACAATGAACTCTCTTCCTGTTGATGTAAGCACTGGTTTTGTCTGTCCTGGACTAAGGTCTTGGGTTACTCACGCTATCGCAGACACAGGTAGATATATTGGAGAGAATTCAGAACGAGGCCATGAGAGCAGTTCTGGAATGCAATAAAGCTACTCCCATTGATGCCATTTGATTCCGGATTGATTTGCCAAGCATCAAGGTGTGACATCAAGTTGCGCAGGTAAAGGTGCGACATCAAATAGTGCAGGTAAAGGTGCGACATCAAGTAGCGCAGGTAAAGGTGTGACATCAAATAGCACAGGTAAGGGCGTATGCCAGCGTTGCCAATAACGAACATCACCATTTGCACCACGACTTGGATACACTCAGGCAGACGCATTAAGCGAGGAAGGTCGTGGATGGCAGAGACAGAAGAATCCCTGATGAGGGTCTGGGCATTGGAAGAAGTGGGAAGGGTAGTGAATGGGTAGAAGTGGGCAACAAGAGCCCCCTGACAAGGGTGGTGATACAACTGAGCAGAGAGTGGGGCGAGTGGGGCGGCACTAGGACAGAAGCTTTAATACAGGAGCTGACCCAGCAACACTCAGGACTACAAGACCCAATTCTGTACACGCAAACAAGTGGGGTTGGTGTTTCGTCGGCTACCACAATGGCAAGGATGGGGTGTAGAAATCAGCTGCTGTCACATCGAGTATGAGGATGGAGATTGAGGTGGTGACAGCGGCCCTGACTTGGTTGATTACGCGACCGGTGACACACGCAGTTATACTGTCAGACTCGCAGGGCGTGCTCCGTAAGATAGAACGGTGCATGCTGAGAAGGGCGTGGGCCTCTCTTCTGAACAACTCTGGTGTACAGGGTGCCACATGGATCTACAACCTGGGACATGCAGGCGTCTGGGGCAACGAAAGAGCTGATGCAGTGGCGGGACGAGCTGTGGTGAGCGGGGCGGTGATGATGAGAGAGACGGGGTTGAGTTGATAAGAGCAGTCATGGACAGTCTACAGAATGATGAAGAGACAGGGTTGAGTTGATAAGAGCAGTCATGGACAGTCTACAGAATGATGAAGAGACAGGGTTGAGTTGATAAGGGCAGTCATGGACAGTCTACAGAATGATGAAGAGAAAGGTTGTCGCGAAAATGCTTATGTGCAGAGGATGATAGATGTGGGAGTGACTAAGTGAAAATGGCAAATATGTCTCTTGTCTGGAAAGATCAGAAGAACACGAAATCAACACATGACTGAGACTCTGAGTATATATACCCTCGGCTGACTGCTTGGTGGGGGGGGGGGGGGGCGGATTACTTATGGGAATGTCCCGTGTGTGATGATGTTTGTTCCTAGTATCAAGAATAGCTCATTCAATCATTCAATCAATAGTACGATTAGGCGACGAGAGACCGTGGCGTCGAATGACGATATCCATGACTAGGTATCATGGTCGAGTCCCAGGCGTACTCTAATAGCTCAGATGGAACTTTGTCGGGGGCAGCGGCTCTGTCCTTCTTCAGTTCTTCTATGGATGTCAGCAATGGTAGTGGAGTCGAAGCTGGAGTCAGTCTCCAGAGTTCCTGTGAAAGACTCATGGAGCTGGAGTCAGTGTCCAGAGTTGCTGTGAGAGACTCATGGAGCTGGAGTCAGTGTCCAGAGTTGCTGTGAGAGACTCACGGAGCTGGAGTCAGTGTCCATAGTTGCTGTGAGAGACTCACGGAGCTGGAGTCAGTGTCCAGAGTTGCTGTGAGAGACTCACAGAGCTGGAGTCAGTGTCCATAGTTGCTGTGAGAGACTTACGGAGCTGGAGTCAGTGTCCAGAGTTCCTGTGAGAGACTCATGGAGCTGGAGTCAGTGTCCAGAGTTGCTGTGAGAGACTCACAGAGCTGGAGTCAGTGTCCAGAGTTGCTGTGAGAGACTCACGGAGCTGGAGTCAGTGTCCAGAGTTGCTGTGAGAGACTCACGGAGCTGGAGTCAGTGTCCAGAGTTGATGTGAGAGACTCACAGAGCTGGAGTCAGTGTCCATAGTTGCTGTGAGAGACTCACTGAGCTGGAGTCAGTGTCCAGAGTTGCTGTGAGAGACTCACAGAGCTGGAGTCAGTGTCCAGAGTTGCTGTGAGAGACTCACAGAGCTGGAGTCAGTGTCCATAGTTGCTGTGAGAGACTCACGGAGCTGGAGTCAGTGTCCAGAGTTGCTGTGAGAGACTCACAGAGCTGGAGTCAGTGTCCATAGTTGCTGTGAGAGACTCACGGAGCTGGAGTCAGTGTCCAGAGTTGCTGTGAGAGACTCACGGAGCTGGAGTCAGTGTCCATAGTTGCTGTGAGAGACTCACGGAGCTGGAGTCAGTGTCCAGAGTTGCTGTGAGAGACTCACAGAGCTGGAGTCAGTGTCCAGAGTTGCTGTGAGAGACTCATGGAGCTGGAGTCAGTGTCCAGAGTTGCTGTGAGAGACTCACAGAGCTGGAGTCAGTGTCCAGAGTTGCTGTGAGAGAGTCCCGGAGAAGATCTGGCGACGGGCTTTGAAAATGAATGGTTGATTTGTTTTATTGAAGGAGTGAGCAATCAGGTGAATAGGCGAGAGCTTGATTGAATGAATGAGCAATCATGGGAATGGGCGAGATATTGATTGAATGAATGAGCAATCAGGCGAATGGATGAGAGATTGAATGAATGAGCTATCAGGTGAATTGGCGAGAGATTGATTGAATGAATGAGTAATCAGGGGAAAAGCCGAGAGATTGATTGAATGAGTGAGTAATCAGGGGAAAAGCCGAGAGATTGATTGAATGAATGAGTGACTAATCAGGGGAATATGCCAGAGATTTATTTTTTTTTTTTTTTTCGTTCGCCTTATTTTTCAAATCCCCAAGGTGGTGAGCGTTACACTGTAGTTTTATTTTGCGCCTGTTGGCCCAGTGCATCCGACTTCAGCATGCATTTTATGAAAGGGTCTGCTTCCTCCTGCATTTTCTAAGGGTTTGCTTCCCCGGGGTAACGGCCGGTGCTGTGATGGGGATCGAACCCAGCACCTTCTGGTTGTGAGCCGTGCCACTTAACCACTAGGCCACGCCGTCCCCTGCCAGAGATTTATTGAATGAATGAACAATAAGGTGAATGCGGGAGAGATTGACTGAATGAATGAGCGATCAGGGGAATGGGTGAGAGATTGTTTGAATGAATGAGCACCCAGATCAATAATTGAGAGTGGATTGAATTCATGAATGAGCAATCAGCTGACTGGTTGAGTTTCGGATTGAATGACCAAACATATCTTTTTCTTCTTCGTTCTCAATCTACCGCTACCAAGCCCTGAACGCCCACAATCTACCGCTACCAAGCCCTGAACGCCTACAATCTCCCGCTACAAAGCCCTGAACGTTCTCAATCTCCCGCTACCAAGCCCTGAACGATCACAATCTCCCGCTACCAAGCCATGAACGCCCACAATCTCCCACTACCAAGCCCTGAAAAGTGCTTTGCAAGTAGCAGAATGTAGTCTACAGGACGGAATGCTTTGTGTCGCTATTTTACAGCTTGACCGCGATATTTGCTCCTTTTAGTCCGACATGTGTGACTTCAGCAGATATTTTTGGGAACCCGATCAGCCTCTCCTCTTCGACCCCTTCTCCTTAGCCTGTCAGCTCTGTCTGCTCAGTTGCAGCCTATTATTCAAAATCACGGTATTTTGATGAGTCTTCTAAACCAGTATCAAAACGTAAAGTTAAGGTATCACCGCAAGGAGGTGTAGAGAAGTCTTGGCAGCGCTTGTTCTCTGGACCTGACAGCTCTAGCTCATGTCCTGCTTGGCATCTTGATCCAGAACAAACAGATGATTAATTGAATGATTGATTGAATAAATGAACAGATGAATGCAGCAACAAACGCCTGATGTAGCACACCATGTCAGACCCACAAAGACATTGTGTCGAGATAGACTCCATCACTAGTTGGGTACCTACATATAGTCGGTCTGCGCGCAGAAACAGCCAGCTTAGATCATCTCAGAATGTAACTGTCGGTTCGAACTCTGTCCTTCTGATTTCACTGGCATCCTGAAAATAGTTTGACTTGCCAATGTTTCTATCCATCTCTTGTCTGTCTTCCTCTCTATCCGTTCTAAAGAAAGCTTTGTTGGTGCGCCCATGACTGCGCCATTGTTTGTATTCTTCAGTGCAGAGTTTGCAAATAGTAATTGCCCACCTCGAAGTGGGGAACTTCACTTAACGTTTTTATACTGGTTTACAAGACTCATCAGAGTCTGTATACAACCAGTTACATTTACATTACCCTGCTCTAAAAGCTTTGCGCATCCAATCTATTCTTAAATGAAGTAACTGTCATTGCCTCCTCTACCTCCTGTGGCAATGCATTCCAAGCATTCACCACTCTCTGACGAAAAAAATATATTTCCTAATATCTAATCTGGACTTTTCTTTATTTAATCTGTGCCCTCTTGGTTTCGTTGGTGTTTGAATTTTTTTTTAAATTCTCATAGCCTAATCTAACCTTTCCTCTGATCATCTTATATACCTGTATGTCAACTGGAATTCTTTTATTTTCTAGAATACTGTAGGCCGATTTTTCTGAGTTTCCTCGTAACTGTAATTCTGGAATCCCTTTGTCAACCTTGACGCTCTTCTTTGTATCCTTTCCAGCATGTTTATGTCCCCTCTATGATAAGGACTCCACACCTGTACACAGTACTCCAATCTTTATACAGTTTGACTTTCACTTCCTTGCTCCTATGTTTGACATTTCTTTTTATCATACTTAAAATTGCATTTGCCTTTTTCACTGCTACCTGGACTTGCTCCCTCACTTTACCTGTATGATCTATTATAACCCATAGGTCCCTTTCCTTAGCTATCTTTTTAATATTATTCTGTCCCGTTCTGTAATTATGTTCCATATTGGAGCTACCCATGTGGATGACTGTACATGTGTCTATATTAAACTCCATTTGCCATTTCACAGACCAGTCTTGAACGTTATCTAAATTTGACCTTAAATAGACTTGGCTCTGAGGTGACCAGGTGATGAGATACTATATCTGTGCATGCGGCTGAGTCCAGGACCAACTCGTGGCCGGCCGACAAATAATACACGCATGGACGACAGATGGCTTGCTAGAGGGTAAGGACAAGTTGGTCAGTGAGGCAGAACAGTGGGCCTCTACAAGGCCGTCAGCGTGACAGAACAGTGGGCCTCTACAAGGCCGTCAGCGTGACAGAACAGTGGGTCTCTACAAGGCCGTCAGCGTGACAGAACAGTGGGTCTCTACAAGGCCGTCAGCGTGACAGAACAGTGGGTCTCTACAAGGCCGTCAGCGTGACAGAACAATGGGCCTCTACAAGGCCGTCAGCGTGACAGAACAGTGGGTCTCTACAAGGCCGTCAGCGTGACAGAACAATGGGCCTCTACAAGGCCGTCAGCGTGACAGAACAGTCGACCTCTACAAGGCCGTCAGCGTGACAGAACAGTAAACCTCTACAAGGCCATCAGCGTGACAGAACAGTGGACCTCTACAAGGCCGTCAGCGTGACAGAACATTAGACGTGGCGCTAAAGACATGGAAAGTCCAACAAGAGTAGATGGTGAAGCCTGTGACTTGTTGTATTAGACCTGTTGGCAGATATTGGTTCTCCCGAAGCTGTAATTGACACTTGGTAGATTAGTTAAAGTGAAAGCTGTTCGCGCTGTATGATCTCCACTCTCCCGTCCCCTGTTACCTTAATCCGCGGGCAAGATGTAGTCGAGATGACCAAAGGAAGCACGTGATGCTGGTTTATTCTCAAGGTTTACTAAAGCATTTTTCGGGAAAAGGTTATTCACAAGGCAACGGAGATAAAGCACAGCCTACTGCAGACACAGTCCTTCCGACTCACGGAGAAATTCCTTTTCAAACATCACATCCCACGTCTGACTAAATGACGGAACTAACAAGTGTCAACTTTCAGTACAAATATAATAGCGTATTCGGGAAACAAAGATATATAGGCAGTTGATTTCAGGGCAAGATTCTGTGAAAGGATCACTCTCATCGGTGATTTGTTATGGTTTGTACCATGAATTAATGTTGTTATCTCTACGTGAAGCATGGATGTATTGTACATGTTGGGCCAATATGAGTTCCGGTATTTAGTCCGCAGGGGTTTCCTTGTATATCTGTTGGTCTCTCTTGTCAGGCGGTCTATATAAAGTAGGCCATGGATAAGGCCACCAACAGGGTCTCTCAGGGCAATGACAAAACAAGACACCATTTCTAACATGATTCATATGGTATGTTCCCATTAAGAGCGGTCTCCTCAGCAATGATCTACTTGGATCCTCAGCGTCCTCTCTTGCCCTGATAACACTATCTGCTGGACTTTTTCAAGTCCACCTTGATGTTGTTCTCCCAGTGAAACTGTTGGTCATCTCTGACTGGTTTCTTTAACATTATCATTCCAGTGCTGTTTTCAGGAGTTGCTAAGCCTGTTTAAGTGACTCAAATACCTTTATTGCTACAAGACGCTGTGGATGTATTCTTATTTTGATCCTTGACTGTGGGGACGGCGTATGCAAGTGGTAAAGTGAGACGGTTCACAATCCGGCCTTTACCCCGGCGAAGCAAACCCCTAAAAAAAGGCAGGAGGAAGCAGACCATTATATAACGTGCATGCTGAAGTAGGATGCACTGGGCCGACAGGCGCACCATAAATAGTGGGAAAAAGGAAATTAGAATATAAAAGGAAATTAAAGTATAATAGGAAACAGGAAATTAGAATGTAATGGGAAAAAGGAAATTAGAAAAGAATGAGAAATATACAATTAGAATGGAATGTGAAATAAGAATAGAATGGGAAATATAAAATTAGAATAAAATAAGAAATATGAAATTAGAATAGAATGGGAAATAGGAAATTAGAATAGAATAGGAAATAAGGCGAACAGAACAAATATGGACGATTGTGAACTCGAAACCGTTCTTGTAGTGTTTCGTTAGCGGCTGTTATTTTTTTTATTTCTTTGTTCTGTCGCTGACAGAATCTGTTTGACGGTAACGTGAGGTGTGTTCAAAAAGTACCTGAACATCATTGTGTTTTTATTCCTCGGATAAAGATGATGCATTGTTCCTGTCCTTCATCAGCGAGGTTTATGAAACCGACACGCGCACGCGTCATTTAGTCCATCCCATAGATTGCGTCATACTTTCAATGTTGAGTGTAGTGAGCAGCCGTTGGATTTTCATTACCTACGAGATGACGGAAAGAATTCAGCATCGGTGTTGCGTCACATTTTGCCAGAATCCTGGCGGCTCCTAAGTGGAAACCATGCAGAAAAATAAACCGGCTTTCGGTGGCGATGGCCATAAGCATCACATAAAATAAGGAGTGGTACAATCGCTTCAAAGATGGCCGCACATCGGTGGAGAGTGGTCCTCAGAGCACATCGGTGGAGAGTGGCCCTCAACACACATCAGTGGAGAGTGGCCCACAGCGCACATCGGTGGAGAGTGGCCCTCAGTGCACATTGGTGGAGAGTGGCCCACAGCGCACATCGGTGGAGAGTGGCCCTCAGTGCACATTAGTGGAGAGTGGCCCTAAGGACACATTGGTGGAGAGTGGCCCTCAGTACATATCGGTGGAGAGTGGCCCTCAGTACACATTGGTGGAGAGTGGCCCACAGCGCACATCGGTGGAGAGTGGCCCTCAGTGCACATTAGTGGAGAGTGGCCCTCAGTACACATTGGTGGAGAGTGGCCCTCAGTACACATTGGTAGAGAGTGGCCCTCAGTACACATTGGTGGAGAGTGGCCCTCAGTACACATTGGTGGAGAGTGGCCCTCAGCGCACATCGGTGGAGAGTGGCCCTCAGCGCACATCGGTGGAGAGTGGCCCTCAGTACACATCGGTGGAGAGTGGCCCTCAGTACACATTAGTGGAAAGTGGCCCTCAGTACACATTGGTGGAGAGTGGCCCTCAGTACACATCGGTGGAGAGTGGCCCTCAGCAAACCGAAATGATGAAGTTATTGACAATATACGGACCTTGGTTTTACAACTATCCGAGAGCGTGCGGGTGAGGTCGGGATAAGTATTGGTTCGTTACACTCCAGTTTTAGCGAGGATGTGGCTTTGCAGAGAGTGTCCGTGAAGCAACTCCGTCTGGAAGTCTCACAGGACACGCTGGACATGCTGGATATGTGGGACATGCTGGACAGGCGGGACATGCTGGACAGGCAGGGACATTTGGGACAGGCGTGACATGCTGGACAGGCGGGACATGCTGGACAGGCGGGACAGGTGGGACAAGCGGGACATGCGGGACAGGCAGGAACATGTGGGGCATGGTGGACAGGCAGGGACAGGCGGGACATGTGGGAGATAGGGGACATGTGGGAGATAGGGGACATGTGGGACATGGTGGGACATGTTGGATATGTTGGATATGGTGGATATGGTGGACGTGTTGGATATGTTGGATATGTTGGTTATGTTGGATATGTTGGACATGTTGGATATGTTGGATATGTTGGACATGTTGGATATGTTGGATATGTTGGATATGTTGGATATGGTGGACGTGTTGGATATGTTGGATATTTTGGATAGGCTGGATATGGTGGACATGCTGGATATGGTGGACGTGTTGGATATGTTGGATATGTTGGACATGTTGGATATGTTGGATATGTTGGATATGGTGGACGTGTTGGATATGGTGGATATGGTGGCTTTGGTGGACATGCTAGACAACGCAAACAGCGACCCCGACTTCCTGAACAATTTGATCTCCAGTGATGGGTCGTGGGTTTATGGGTACTACCCAGAGACTAAGCTGCAGTCGTCCCAGTGGAGACATGCATCATCCCTGAGGCGGTATAAGCGAGGCATCTGCCTGGCAATATTGAGGTCAAGTTTGTGGCTATCTTTGACCCCGTGGGGTTGTGCATCATAATGTCTAATCATTAGCAAAGGGCACTACCTGGAGGTCATCCGGTGCCTTCGTGATGCTGTTTGACGCCGGACATGTGGACGGCGTGAAGTTGGCAGCTCCGTCAGGTCAACATATCTTTCCATTTGTACCAGAGCCGGTTAAATTGATAGAGCTCTGTCGCAGACGATAAAGCAGTCTGCTCTTTTCTATTTCATTCTACACTAAACAAATTCAAGTAACACTAAATATAAACAAAATACAACAGATTATTTCATCATGAAACACTGCCGACTATAAACTCTCTAACAACTGAAATTCTTTCTCTCACCATTTATACGTCACGTTACCCTATTCTTCTAATCTGGTCTGCTAAATTGGTCGGCTGCGATCGAACTGAGTTGCGGATTGCCGCTGATGGTAAAGTTCGTTGGATTCTGAATCCAGGTATGACGTCCGTGGTCTTGTTCCTGTTGTCGGCGGTAACATCAAAGTGGTCTCAACGTCAGGATAGACTGCATCAAATCTGATCCATGGGATCATTGGGAAACTGCCTCTAGCTACAACTGACGACTTACATTCACGTGATCAAGGTGATGTCGGCGTGATCAGTGGGACTGCGTCAATATGATAAATGGGATGACTTGAAATTACAACCACTACATAATATGAGGGTAGTTACTTGCTTGCTGCGTGTTTATCTCTACTGCCTCTCTCCGTTGCCTAAATCTCAACTCAAATCTGCATCAACGGCATATCTTCATCGCCTGCCCTCCACTTAGCGTCTCTTTCCAAAGTACCTCTCCTCTGTCTGTGAAATGAAATGTTCTCTCTCTGTGGTTCTCAACTCAACTCTGCCTCACTCTGTCGCCTGCTCTCCCTAGAGCGTTTCTCTCGAAAGTCTTCTCATAAGATCTATGAAGTCTTTTTTCTCCGCCGCTTACACTTCACTTAGCATCTCTTTCGAATGTAGTCGCAAGTACTGATCTGTCCACCGCATTCCACGGCCTGTCTCATGTAATGTCTTCTCAAGTAATTGATCCAAGTGAAATGTTCCCCTCTGTGTCTATCTCATGTCATCTCTGGTCAAGTCTTTTCTTTCAACCGCCTGCTCTCCACTGAGCGTCTCTCCTCAAAGCACCTATCTCTCCCCCCCCCCCACAGTACCTCTCTCTCCCCCCACAGTACCTCTCTCTCCTCAAAAGACCTCTCTGTCTCCCCAAAGTATCACTCTCTCTCCCAAAGTACCTCTCTCTCTCTGAAGTATTCTCCTGTAATGTCTAAAGTCGTCTTTTCTCTCCATCCCTTACTCCTCATTGAGCGTGTCTTCTCCAAAGTACCTCCCTCTCTCTCTCCAAAGTACCTCTCTCTCTCTGAAGTATTTTCCTGTAATCTTTTTCTCACGCATCTATGCCCTGATTTATATTCGATCTGCCTCCCAGATCACGTCATTTCCAAAACCGCGCCCTCTTATGTCCGCTTGCTTGCCATTAGCCGCCATCACATTCGCGTGGTTCCACCCTCCTCCTCCGATGTCCACTAAACCCACCCACACCCTCCTCCAAATATCCAAGAAGACTGTCCACCACCCATTCCACACACAGTTATCTCCCGAGGACACAATATACAGTCCAGCAATTTCAAGTTTTCCTTCAAAAGTCAAAGGATCTCTTCCACCTGGAGCATTTATCAAAACAGAACTGCGCTACCGTCACCAGAGGGAACGATGGACCCGAAGAAATACACCTAGCAAATCACGAGACGAGAAATCGATGATCCTGAAGCCAAGCCAAGAATAATTTATTTTACTTATCCGATACTTCATTTTAACTACTTTCCTTTCTATTTATTTTTGGCATCTTAATAATCATCCAATAACATAGATCACGTTTATACATATCATCCCATACCATAGATCACCTTTATACATATCATCCCATACCATAGATCACCTTTATACATATCATCTCATTCCATAGTTCACCTTTATACATATCATCCCATACCATAGATCACCTTTATACATATCATCTCATACCATAGATCACTTTTATACATATCATCTCATACCATAGATCACCTTTATACATATCATCTCATACCATAGATCACCTTTATCCATATCATCCCATACCATAGATCACCTTTATACATATCATCCCATACCATAGATCACCTTTATCCATATCATCCCATAACATAGATCACCTTTATCCATATCATCCCATACCATAGATCACCTTTATACATATCATCCCATACCATAGATCACCTTTATACATATCATCCCATACCATAGATCACCTTTATCCATATCATCCCATACCATAGATCACCTTTATACATATCATCCCATACCATAGATCACCTTTATACATATTATCCCATACGATAGATCACCTTTATCCATATTATCACATACCATAGATCACCTTTATACATATCATCCCATACCATAGATCACCTTTATCCATATCATCCCATACCATAGATCACCTTTATACATATCATCTCATACCATCTTCACTATTTTTGCAAATGTATGATGATTATTTGAAAAAAAAAAAAAAAAAAAAAAAAAAAAAAAAAAAAAAAAGGTCCCTATCACTTTTATTTTTTAAAAACTAATAAAACAAAAAAAAAAGAAAAAACCGTGAGATGCGATACTTAAAATAAATATACCCATTCCCCCTTTTTGGCACAGCAATCACTGGAAATCGAACGTAGGACAGAACCTCCGAATTTGGAAGAGAGTACCTTCAACTCAAAAAAAAAAAAAAAGGAAATAGGATTTGCCAACCACCAATCACTCACAGGAAGGATCAAAGAGAGAACCACCACAAATGACATGAACACACTCCTGCAACACGGAAAACACTAGGTTAGGTACATACAAATACACACACGCATCCAAGCACTGGTTTATGCGTCCTGATCTCGCCCAATTGACTACGGTCTGGGATTGAAAATGGCGCGCCTCCGCCAGTAGAAACTAGTGAGGCAAACATCTAAGCAACAACAACAAAAAATGGTTTCTAGACGACGCGGGTTTGTCGATGGCAACAAGTCTACGTGTCACTAATCACTATCGTTCCAGGCGTTGATCCCTGGCCTGTAACTGGCGTCAAGTTAAGTCTTGATTCGATTTGGTTGCTCAAATTCTGGCGGCACTGAAATCAGCTGTACTGACTCAAATCCCACGAAGAAGAAATAAATAAATGGTTGTCTTCTACCTATATATTGCTCTAAGCTCCTCCCTATATATTGGTCTAAGCTCCTCCCTATATATTGCTCTAAGCTCCTACCTATATATTGGTCTAAGCTCCTACCTATATATTGGTCTAAGCTCCTACCTATATATTGGTCTAAGCTCCTACCTATATATTGGTCTAAGCTCCTAACTATATATTAGTTTAAGCTCCTACTTATATATTGGTCTAAGCTCCTACCTATATATATTAATCTAAGCTCCTACCTACATATTGGCCTAAGCTCCTACCTATATATTGTTCTAAGCTCCTACTTATATATTGGTCTAAGCTCCTACCTATATATTGTTCTAAGCTCCTACCTATATATCGGTCTAAGCTCCTACATATATATTGGTCTAAGCTCCTAACTTTATATTGGTCTAAGCTCCTACCTATATATTGTCTCTACAGCTAAGTTCTATTACATTACGATGGACGAACAAGTACTGGGTTGTAGCAGCTTTCTGAAGAATGTTCGTTCTCTGGTGACCTGGAGTTAAATAAACACAGGATATCTTGGCTGTAACGCTGTGACACCTGCCATGGACAGTCTACCTGGTGTGATTTGGTTCAATGAGCAAAATTGAGGATGGTGTCTTGTGTGACAGTCCTGGTGTCAGTTATCGACAGATCTCAGGGACTAGGACAGCTCAGATCTTGTTAGTTACAAGGAGTAGGACAGCTCAGATCTTGTCAGTCTAAGGGAGTGACACCTTGTCCGTCTAAGGGAGTGACACCTTGTCAGTCTAAGGGAGTGACACCTTGTCAGTCTAAGGGAGTGACACTTTGTCAGCCTAAGGGAGTGACACCTTGTCAGTCTAAGGAAGTGACACTTTGTCAGTCTAAGAGAGTGACACCTTGTCAGTCTAAGGGAGTGACACTTTGTCAGTCTAAGAGAGTGACACCTTGTCAGTCTAAGGGAGTGACACCTTGTCAGTCTAAGGGAGTGACACCTAGTCAGTCTAAGGGAGTGACACCTTGTCAGTCTAAGGGAGTGACACCTTGTCAGTCTAAGAGAGTGACACCTTGTCAGTCTAAGGGAGTGACACCTTGTCAGCCTAAGGAAGTGACACCTTGTCGGTCTTAGGGAGTGGCACCTTGTCAGCCTAAGGAAGTGACGCCTTGTCAGTCTAAGAGAGTGACACTTTGTCAGCCTAAGAAAGTGACACCTTGTCACCTCCTGTCTTATCAGTGGAGTTGAACAACTCCTGTCTTGTCAGTCTTTAGGAGTGGGACAACTTCTGTCTTGTCAGTGGATAGGAACAACTTCTGTCTTGTCAGTGGAGTGGAACAACTTCTGTCTTGTCAGTGGAGTGGGACAACTTCTGTCTTGTCAGTCTTTAGGAGTGGGATAACTTCTGTCTTGTAAGTTTTTAGGAGTGGGACAACTTATGTCTTGTCAGTGAAGTGGAACAACTTCTGTCTTGTCAGTGGAGTGGAACAACTTCTGTCTTGTCAGTGGAGTGGAAAACTTCTATCTTGTCAGTCTTTGAGAGTGGGACAACTTCTGTCTTGTCAGTGGAATGGGACAACTTCTGTCTTGTCAGTGGAGTGGGACAACTTCTGTCTTGTCAGTCTTTAGGAGTGGGACAACTTCTGTCTTGTCATTGGAGTGGAACAACTTCTGTCTTGTCAGTGGAGTGGAAAAACTTCTGTCTTGTCAGTGGAGTGGGACAACTTCTGTCTTGTCAGTCTTTGGGAGTGGGACAACTTCTGTCTTGTCAGTTTTTAGGAGTGAGATAACTTCTGTCTTGTCAGTGGAGTGGAACAACTTCTGTCTTGTCAGTGGAGTGGAACAACTTCTGTCTTGTCAGTCTTTATGAGTGGGACAACTTCTGTCTTGTCAGTGGAGTGGGACAACTTCTGTCTTGTCAGTCTTTAGGAGTGGGACAACTTCTGTCTTGTCAGTTTGTAGGAGTGGGACAACTTCTGTCTTGTCAGTGGAGTGGAACAACTTCTGTCTTGTCAGTCTTTAGGAGTGGGACAACTTCTGTCTTGTCAGTGGAGTGGGACAACTTCTGTATTGTCAGTCTTTAGGAGTGGGACAACTTCTGTCTTATCAGTGGAGTGGGACAACTTCTGTCTTGTCAGTGAAGTGGTACAACTTCTGTCTTGTCAGTCTTTAGGAGTGGGACAACTTCTGTCTTGTCAGTCTTTAGGAGTGGGACAACTTCTGTCTTGTAGGTGGAGTGGAACAACTTCTGTCTTGTCAGTGGAGTGGGACAACTTCTGTCTTGTCAGTGGAGTGGAACAACTTCTGTTTTGTCAGTCTTTAGGAGTGGGACAACTTCTGTCTTGTCAGTGGAGTGGAACAACTTCTGTCTTGTCAGTGGAGTGGGACAACTTCTGTCTTGTCAGTCTTTAGGAGTGGAACAACTTCTGTCTTGTCAGTGGAGTGGGACAACTTCTGTCTTGTCAGTGGAGTGGGACAACTTCTGCCTTGTCATTGGAGTGGGACAACTTCTGTCTTGTCAGTGGTGTGGAACAACTTCTGTTTTGTCAGTCTTTAGGAGTGGGACAACTTCTGTCTTGTCAGTGGAGTGGAACAACTTCTGTCTTGTCAGTGGAGTGGGACAACTTCTGTCTTGTCAGTCTTTAGAAGTGGGACAACTTCTGTCTTGTCAGTCTTTAGAAGTGGGACAACTTCTGACTTGTCAGTCTTTACGAGTGGGACAACTTCTGTCTTGTCAGTCTTTAGGAGTTGAACAACTTCTGTCTTGTCAGTCTCTAGGAGTGGGACAGCTTCTGTCTTGTCAGTGGAGTGGGACAACTTCTGTCTTGTCAGTGGAGTGGGACAACTTCTGTCTTGTCAGTCTTTAGGAGTGGGACAACTTCTGTCTTGTCAGTCTTTAGGAGTGGGACAACTTCTGTCTTGTCAGTCTTTAGGAGTGGGAAAACTTCTGTCTTGTCAGTCTCTAGGAGTGGGACAACTTCTGTCTTGTAGGGGGAGTGGAACAACTTCTGTCTTGTCAGTGGAGTGGGACAACTTCTGTCTTGTCAGTGGAGTGGAACAACTTCTGTTTTGTCAGTCTTTAGGAGTGGGACAACTTCTGTCTTGTCAGTGGAGTGGAACAACTTCTGTCTTGTCAGTGGAGTGGGACAACTTCTGTCTTGTCAGTCTTTAGGAGTGGAACAACTTCTGTCTTGTCAGTGGAGTGGGACAACTTCTGTCTTGTCAGTGGAGTGGGACAACTTCTGCCTTGTCATTGGAGTGGGACAACTTCTGTCTTGTCAGTGGTGTGGAACAACTTCTGTTTTGTCAGTCTTTAGGAGTGGGACAACTTCTGTCTTGTCAGTGGAGTGGAACAACTTCTGTCTTGTCAGTGGAGTGGGACAACTTCTGTCTTGTCAGTCTTTAGAAGTGGGACAACTTCTGTCTTGTCAGTCTTTAGAAGTGGGACAACTTCTGACTTGTCAGTCTTTACGAGTGGGACAACTTCTGTCTTGTCAGTCTTTAGGAGTTGAACAACTTCTGTCTTGTCAGTCTCTAGGAGTGGGACAGCTTCTGTATTGTCAGTGGAGTGGGACAACTTCTGTCTTGTCAGTGGAGTGGGACAACTTCTGTCTTGTCAGTCTTTAGGAGTGGGACAACTTCTGTCTTGTCAGTCTTTAGGAGTGGGACAACTTCTGTCTTGTCAGTCTTTAGGAGTGGGAAAACTTCTGTCTTGTCAGTCTCTAGGAGTGGGACAACTTCTGTCTTGTCAGTGGAGTGGGACAACTTCTGTCTTGTTAGTGGAGTGGGACAACTTTTGTCTTGTCAGTGGAGTGGAACAACTTCTGTCTTGTCAGTGGAGTGGGACAACTTCTGTCTTATCAGTCTTTAGGAGTGGAACAACTTC